>CM021107.1:340630641-340899891 GCA_007115665.2 Sequoiadendron giganteum
TTAGGAGGGGGAAGGGATAGGGGAAGATAGGAAGAAGAGGATAAAGAGAGAGAGAGAGAATTACGAAGGAGAAGGGAGAGGGGAAGAGTGAAAGAAGGGGATAGAGATGAAGAGAGGGAGAGATAGAGAGAGGGAAAGATAGAGGGAAAGGGAGAGATAGAGAGAGATAATTAGGAGGGGGAAGGTAGAGGGAGAGAGAGAGAGAGAGGGGGGGGGAAGACGGGAAGAAGGGGAGATATAGGAAGAGAGGGAGAGATAAAGAGTGGGAAAGAGAGAGGGAAAGGGATAGAGAGAGAGAATTTGGAGAGAGATAGAATTTGGAGGTAGAAGGGAGAGGGGAAGGAGGGGAGAGAGAATTAGGAGGGGGAAGGGAGAGGGAAGAGAGAGAGAGAGAGAAGAACGGTCTAAGAGAGGGAGAGAGAATTAGGGGGGAAGGGAGAGGGGAAGAGGGGAAGAGGAGGAGAGAGAGAGATAGAGGGAGAGAGGGAGGGAGAGAGAGAGAGGGATATAATATTTAAATATTTAATATATTAGTAATATTAATTAGTTATATAATATTTTTTATATTAACTTAATATATATATATATAAATATTTATACATTAACTAGAATATATAAATAATATATAAATATTATACATAATATACATAATAGTATAATGTTATATATTATACATAATTTCATAAGAGATTATCATAAATTATATATTGAATTCTAAACTATATTGTATATTCTCAACTAGATATATTAAAATAAACTATAAATTATTTATTGTAATTTTTTAAATTATATATTAAAAACTATATTAGATTTTTTAAAATTATATATAAAATAAATCAGATATCTGATTCAAATAGGATATCTGATTTGAAAATTTCAATTTTTTAAATCATTTATTAAAAACTATATTAGATTTTTTTAAATTAAATATAAAAAAAATCGGATATCCGATTTAGATTGGATATCCGATTTGAATCGGATATCCAATATGTTTGACACAAAACCTACTACCTAGGGATTAGCCTCAGGTTTGCTTCGGAATTTGGCTAGGACATGCCAATCCTAAGAAGTCAACACAAAAAACGTGTTTAACAGCTTACCTTGTTTTTCTAGACTTCGCCCATGTGGCTGACGACTTTTTTTTTACCCTAAATTGATGAAACGAAAAGGGTTTTTAAAGGAGATTCTCAGCTTTCTACCAATATAAATTATTCTTTATTTTGAATTTAATAAATAATTATTATTCATTTTCTGTTTGAATTACGACTAAAGTCCTGATTGATAGGCTAATTGAAAAAAATCTATATGTTTCAAATAATATAACATTTTTTGAATCCAAAACATACGTCACATTCTATGCTTCGCATACTATTGTATTAAAAAAAAAAAAAATGAATTTCATGAAGTTTTGACCAAGTTAAGGTGGTTAGACATACGAGCTTTTATATTTTTTAAAATTTATAATAAAAAATTCATAATTAAATTTACTTGGAAAAAAAATACAAAAAAATGTGCATCACATCGGGACATGAGTCCTCTACTTATATCTAAAATTTAATAAATAAATATTATGATTTTATTATGGTTAGGGTGGTCAGACAGACACCTACTTTTTATTTTTTCCCTGAAATTTTAGTACTACTGCATTGAAATTTCAAATTTTCACCAAATAGATTTTTTTTTACAAAAATTAACCTAGTAGTTTAGAAACTACATTCAATTTACCATATATTTTATTCTTACATATTTTTGAAATAATATAGATAACTTATTCAAATTTTTATGTCAAGTTGCCCAGCTCAGATTTTCTGAATTTTCATTGCCACTTAAGGACCTATTTTTTCCATGATGATCCTGCACATACCCTTTCACATACGAAATCTATAGAGCCAAGACATAACAATGGACACCAGAAATTTTAATTTCTATCTCTTCTCGTTCATCATATCTTTCTAGCATTTAGAACAGTCAAACAAGACAAGGGAAACCCCAGACAAGTCTAACAAGCATTCTTTCCCAAATTTAGTTAGTACATACTTTACACTATAAGTGAACTTTAATGACAAACATACATCTTCTTCTGTAATTGTCCTAGGCATAGACCCCACAAATATTTTTGCAAAATTCCTAGAATCTCCTAAATCTACAAGATCCAATATAGAAGTAAGAATTGTTTACACATGACTGCACCAGAAGTAATTAGAATTCTTAGTACAACATAAAAGAAACTAAAATTCACTAGCATGTGGTCCCATTCACGAATGGAAATAAGAAAAATTGAACAATACGTGAGGGACTAAAGCCTGGTGATAAAATATGTAATACAGGACAAGAAAGTCAAAATGCAAGCTTATAGCATGGGGAGGTAAAGTCAAATTGTTGAAACATGTTGCTCATCGAATTATTTAATACTGGATGATAATTCTAAATCCTTTGCAATATATACTGATATGGCATTCAGTGCCAATACTAACACAAATAGAGTGCATTAACTATAAAATCAAGCTATGTGTAGGTGCATGGAATTAATACAAAAGCATATAAAATCCAGAAAAATATTAGAAAATTTAGAAATATAAATAGAATACATAAATTTAGCAATTACATAGAGAAAATAATAACCCCATCATTGTGCCCAGAGCCCAAATAAAAATACCCAAATAAGGAGTTCATGAACTATAAGCTTGTATGGCATTTATGCTCTCATTAGCTTCAAGTTTTGTATTTCTGGGTGACAAAAGTGTTTTGGAGGCCTCTAACTCAATGGGACAAAGCTACCCATAAGTTTCACAACAACAATACAAATTCTAACAACAATATCAAAAAACCCAGTACATGCAGTCATACTTCCCAAACCCTGATTTCTAAAATACAAGCATGCAGAAAAGATAATATAACAATTTACTATTCCAAATTGCCACAAGTAGAAGTGAGACGCACATCCAAACACCTTTAAAATACCAAGAATGAAAAGCAGGGTTTCTACAGAAGGAGAAATAAATAATTAGCATACCTTTTAATATCTTTCTTCTAGGCCAAAAAGCATTCAAAAATACAGGGAAAAACATTTTCTCAATGACTTTACAATTGAAGAAAGACATTAAACAGATGAAAATTGAAAAAAATCAAACATAAACTATTTCAAATGATTTACCTCAAGATTCCTTCGGTTGTTGCTTCAATCCATTCACAATGATATTAAACAGAGTTGCGATAGCTTTTTAAAAGCATAATGGCAGTGAAAGTATAATTTAAGTGTTGAATTTTTGCATGGAAATCGAAAGAGGAGGTGTTGTTAAGATAAGGGTAAGCCATGTAAAGTCAAGTAGTTCTTCAGTCGGGTGGAAGTGAATTTCCGTGAGACTTTCATGCCAAATTCAATCAGGGTGAGACAACTTAGGGTAAGCCATGTGAAGTGAAGCAGTTCTTTAGTTGGGTGGAAGTGAATGTCTGTGAGACTTCTGTGCCAAATTTAGTTAGGGTGAGACAACTTTCAACACCAATTTCCAAGCATGAGACAATTCCGGTGGGCAAAGCCCACAATAAAGAGGTAAACCTGCATTCAGTCTTGAATCAGGGTTTTTAGTTTGTCGATTAGTATTAACTAGCACTTGCACCAGAAGGGGTGCAAGGGTTACGCCGATAGAAAATATGTAATTTAACATGTTTAGGAGGTACATTCTTTAAAAAATAAAAACACAATTATTTTAGAATGAAATAAAACACAACAAAAAATGATATGGTGTATAGAGATTCCAAAAAAGAACACTCATTGAAATCATGGCAAGTGACTTACCTACAGATTCTACGAAACACCTATCAATGCAGAAATCTTAAAAATGAGATGAACCAAAATTGGTCTCTTTACAATTGTTGAACAAGAAGTGATAAATATCAAGGTTGTAGGGTAGACAAGATTTCACACATACAACTGAAATTTGATTTGATTCAAAGATCTCAATATTAAATGCAAATAAAAAAAAATTAGAAGAAAATTAAATTAAATAAAAAATAAATCGTAAATCATATTATCTTATAATTAACATACTATTTTCCCCACTAACCATTATATTGAAGACAAATTAAAAATGACTCTAAACAAATGAAGAAAAGTGATAAATAGTTGAACAACAAATTACTACTAAAAAATTACAAACAATTTTAATTTATTCTTTTTCATAATGTATTGTTGACTAAAATAATTTGTTTGATTTTCACAATTGTTTTTTTTAAAAATTCACTCATAAAATTTCAACAATCAATTTAGAAAATTACATTTGAATTATTTATAAAGATCAAAATCAGATCAAAATATAACATTATAAAATAAAAAAAAATTATTTACCATTCAAACAATTTATAAAAGAAATTAATAATATTTTTTTAAAAAAATTGTAAAAGTTTTGACAAAAATTTGAGTGCTTTAAGCAAGTGCACTTATTTGTCAAGAGAAATGGTAGTAATAAGAATGATTCCTTTAAAAAAACCATTTTAATTTTTACTTTTTGCGTTATTTTATTGACTCCATTTAATTTCTATACTTTTCTGGCTTCTGCCCTTAAAGCATTAAAAAGAGAAAATCTGAAACATATTTCAGCATTTAAAATCTTGGGACTCAATTTTAAAATGAAAATAAATAAATAAACATTGAAGAAGGCACTTAAAAGAAAATACAAATGAAGACAATGGTCTCTCTAACAAAGACGGGGGCTAATAACATATGTAAATTCGATTGTTCCTCCAATGTCACGAGGTAGTGCGATCCATAAATCATGCGGCTGTGTGTGCTTTCCACCGTTGGATCCGAACTTTACACGGATTCCTACACTGATATTTATACTCATTTGTCGTATTGTGGATCACCGGGGTTGAGTCCGCTATCCATGCCCTCGGGGCTTTCTTACACTAAATTCGTTACTTTTTGGAGTGCCATTAATGGCATTAGGCCACGTAGAACACTAGGAAAATGGGAAAATGGATGAATTTTTGCATAATAGGTAAAAAAAAACACATCCAAGTCCTTCACAAGATTTGCATGAAACATGTTGCGTTGGCAGCATTCCACATGACCTTTAGGTGTTTGTTACATTTGTAAAGTATTACAGTAAATAGATAATTCTGTGTAGGCTGCAGGGTATATCGATATTTTAAAAACTTTAGGTGGTAACACCTCAAACATGTTATCCAGAATGTTTTGACACGTAGCATGACATATCAAAGCTTATGACTGGCTTGATCTTTAGCCCACAGTTTCACCACCATCTTTACCCACTGGATTGTAAGCTAACTTGTTGATCAATGAATATCTTTTTTTCTGAAATAAATTTTGACTAGAGCATTCCAATCATCAAATGAATGGTGTTCTCCTGAAAACACCAACCTTTAATTTGGAAAGTTTGAATGAAAAAGAGCATTAGAATTCTCAATTGCTGGTTTTCTGGATTGCATTTTTTCAGTGTATGGAGAGGATCCAATATCTGTTTCTTTTGGGGTCTTAAAAGAATAAGATAGGTTTAGCATTGGGTTTAATGTGTGTCTGCTACTAGAAGTCTTGGGTCTTTTTTCTTTTTTTAAGTGGCATATACGGTCTCTTTTTGGTTACCCTTGTGAATAACAAAGAAAGTTTGTCTGGGTGTTTGTGTGAATATCTTTCCTGAAAGCATTTTGGATGCTGCTAGGCCTTTTGTCACCCGAATGTGTGCCAGATCCTTTGAGGCTCAGAAATACATTGTTCTTGTAAACTTAGGTTTTTTTTTTTTTTTTTTATAGGTTTCAGTATGAGCTACATTGGATTCTGAATGAAGTGGGATTCTTGTAGGTATGCATTTTTTTGTTTTGTTTAAACTCATTAAATATCCTAGGTTTTGGTTCAAATTTTTTTAGTAGAATCCTAAGAGTCCACAATAATCGACAAATCCATAAATTTTGTATACTTATAAACTATTTTGCGTTGCATTTTGGGTGTGCTTGGTACGTGTTCTAGGTCTACATACATCCCGTTTTCTTCTTCTCGGGTCTGACAGAGAATAGACCGAGTTCTGATTAGTCGTGACCCACGTTGGTTTATGCTAAAGTTGGATTCTTGGGCGCTTGAATTTTTATTTTTGTTTTAATTTATTGATTCTATGGGGCTGTTGTTCTTGGTTTGGAATATATGTGTAATGGCATCGTAAGTCCACAGTAAATCTTATACTCATAGGGCGTCCAGCTATAACTGGTTATTTTTGCTGCCTTATGTTTTTGTGGGTGTGGTTGGGTATGCAAATATGCAAGTTCTTCATTTGAGGTCTGGTGCCCAAAAGTGTTATTTCCTTGCTAGAATTTATTGGTTATTAGCTTGTGGGAGGGAAACCATGAATTAATATTTAGTTGTGTTAATGCTTTTGGTCATTGGCATGAATTACTATTTAGACGTGTTCTACTTTTGATGGTCATTGGCAGCAATGTATAAGAATTAGCTTAAAGAGCTTGCTCAAAGGAGCTGCTTCAATCTGCCATCCTATTCTTGTATCGGAGAGGACCCTGACCATGCACCCAGATTCAAAGCCACTGTTAACTTCAATGCAGAATTCTTTGAGAGGCAAAATTATTGCAGCACTATAAGGCAGGCTGAGCATGCGGCTACAGAGGTGGCCCTCAGGACTCTCTCCAAAAGAGGTTGTTCTTAGTATTTGGCTGCAAGAATGGGCAAGAAACTCTTAAGCAAATTGTCGTTCTCAGTCTTTGGCTGCAAGAATGGGCAAGAAACTCTTCAGCAAATTGTCGTCCTCAGTCTTTGGCTGCAAGAATGGGCAAGAAACTCTTCAGCAAATTATCCTTCTACCTTCTCCACCACCACCATCAATGCTGACTTAATTATTTGTCGTGTTGTGGATCACCGCGGTTGAGTCCGCTATCCATGCCCTCAGGGCCGCCTTTCAATTCTCTCATGAGATGGGAAGCTTCTTTCTCTTCCGTGCCTCTCTTTTGCACCTTTTTCACCTTAATGAGAAAAAGCTTTTTCAATCTCGTTCATTCTATATTCTAGGCGGTTCCGGCACAACAAACAACCTCGACAAATTGTTTGGCGGGAATGGGTTACCGGCGTGAGACAGGTTTCGGCACAAACTAGCAATTTTCTTTAATACTCTCAAATATTTTATTGCAAAGGATAGAATGCATATATTAATTGATGTAATTTTATATACTGAAGAGTTCCTCTAGATTTCTTTTACTTTTAATTTGTACATTAAAAAAAAAATCCCAATATTTCATTCAAAACATATACACATATTATATATATATTTAGCCGATAGTTAGCCGATAGACTATAAATAAACATATCGGCTAACTATCGGCTAAATATATATATAAAATATGTGTATATGTTTTGAATGAAATATTGGGATTTTTTTTAATGTACAAATTAAAAGTAAAAGAAATCTAGAGGAACTCTTCAGTATATAAAATTACAACACAATTAATATATGCATTCTATCCTTTGCAATAAAATATTTGAGAGTATTAAAGAAAATTGCTAGTAACTACTTTGTAAATTGAAAGAGCAATGGAATTGCAAGCAGAAGAAAATCCCTTATATGGATTCATAAGTTAGTTTTGAAGAAAATCCCTTATATGGATTCATAAGTTAGTTTTGAAGTTAGTTTCTAGTTATCAATTAAGAATCCTAATTAAGTAATGTTTATAAATATTAGTTCAATTTATTGATTTTATTTATTTAAGTAATTTTAGGATTAGTTCCTCGTTGGAGAGTTTTATTTATTTATTTGACTATTTAGTGAATTGAGCAATAATTTATTATATCCAAGGAAAATGAGTGTATATATATATATATATTAACAATTAAATTAAAAGTTTAGGTATAGTTGAAGCAAGTTGATAATTTAATCACTTCAAAAGTGGTGAAAGAAAAGTTTTGATTTGGGTAAAATTACAAATTGAAGAAATGAGGATTGCATTTATAGAGTATACCCTTATATCTTTTTAGCCATTTTAGATTAAATATAATAATTGTTAATAAATGATAATGAGGTTTAGAAAATCATGTATTTAGTGTGTGCGCCCATGTTTTGTATATTTTCATAGTCGATCTTGAGTTGTTGAATTATTATTCCAATAGTGTTAAAATGTTATTTATTAAGTTAGGGTAGTTTAGTTTTGATTTGATAGCTTATTTTGTGCATGTTTATGCTTGTAAGAATTGATCAATTTATCATTTTATTTCTAATGGTAGGCCTTAAATAGATAAATTGAAAGGTAAATTTGATTTTGAAATTGAAGTTGATTTACCATTTTTGATGCTTCTATAATTCAACCTTTGTTTTTGTGGCAGGAAATTGAACCCAACCTTAGATCTATTCAAATGTTGTTTTGACCTCCACTTATATCACTTTATATATATTACTTGATTTTCAATTTGATAGAATGGTATAGGTATAGACAAATAATCAAGTAATAATAATGCCTATTCAGATTAGGAATATTGAATATTGAACTTGATGTCATGTTTTTCTTTTAATATTTAATTAGTTATCCATAAGTAATGGCTACATTGGGTATGGTATTATCTTTTTGGAGAAATTATTTACTTATTACTTAATTAGCATGATTTAGCATTATTAATTAAGAAGATGTCAAGAGGGATTATGAACACCTTATCAATTGATGATATTATTGTTGTGATTTTTAATCACAATAATGTCTTCATTGGTTAAGAATTTAGATAAAGTGAATATTATTAATACCAACATTAAGATTAATGTCAAGTGTTAGTGTTAAATAAGTTAGTGGGTGAGAAATTTTGGTTCGAGAATAATATTATTAATGTATTTATAGTTGTTAACTTTACTAGAAGTAAAATTGGGATCAAAATTTTTAGAAACATATTTAACTAACGAAAATGTCAAGAGTGAAGTTGGTAATACTATCTTAGTGATATAAATAGGGGGTAATATTAAGTATAAATATCATGAGTGATATTAGCATTAAATTCAATATTTAATAAGGGTGGTATTAGGAAATAAATTATTAATATCTGGTGTTAAAAGGTAATATTACTATAATCATTACTTATCAAGAAACACATAGTGTCAATATTAAAATATTTGTGAATATAAATATTAGGAGGGAATGATAAGGAATAATGGTAATAATGATACTAATATAAGTGTGATTAAAATCATTTTGATTAAGGATATTTAATGTTCATCTTCTCATTTGTGTGTTGTTATGTTTGTGTGGGGGTTAACAATTATTAATGTTTATACGTATTTATTAAAAACATTTGGTGGTTGTGTATTGTTTAGTTGTGTAAAATTTGGAGCATGACATTTGGTATTAGAGTGGGGTTCCAACACTAGGAACTCTGAGGAATTGTTAACTTATTTTTCTTAGGGTCCCATTGTGTGCAATGTCTTAATTATTGAGTACAGTATGATTTATTGATATTTTAAGGTGAAGTTTGAAAATAGGATTAATTAATTGTTTCATCCTTAGTTTTGTAAACAAAGTAGCATGTTAATTATTTCCTTGTTGAAACACCTAGAGCTATATTCTTTTATTTTGTGATATTAAACTTCTTGATTCCTAATAGGGTTAATTGTAATTAATATCTCCTTATCCATGCCAAGAGCAAGTTGCTTTGTCTTCAGGTTCTTTTGAATCACTTAAGTTTATGAAAATTTTATGCTATATGAGTTATCTAAAGAAACTTTTTTGTTAAATCTAAATTTTCATTTCCAATGCCTTTCTTTATTTGGATTCCTAGTTAAATATAGTTATTCTTGAATTCATAATACTAATTAAGTGATAAAATTATAAGGATAATATTTTATATGAAATTAATTTTTGGTTTTCAAAGAATTATTAGTCTTTTTTATGGCCAATTTCATTCTTGAGATAGTTAATCAAAGTTACTTATGTTCATCACTTTAACTTGCTTCATAGTAGTAATGGGTGTTAATTATATAGAGTCATTTCCTTGAGAAAATATTTAACAATTGTTGTAGTAAAGTGGGTCATTATAATTGGATGCTTTCTTAGTTGGGAATTACAAATTTAATACAATCTAGTGAATTTTTCATAAATTCATTAAGGTTATTGCATGATCTAGATATTTGATAGTACTTGATTAATGTCACAAATTGATTATGAAAGTTATCTAAGTTAGTGTAACCTTTTGTCATGAATTAAATGCAATGCTATTCACATGTTGATGGCATGCTTGAAGATTGGAAATATTAATGTTGGTTGTTTGAGAGTGAAAAGTTTAACTATGGATGAAACTCTTGCTTTATTTGCTTGATGATAGTAACTTGAAGTTGTCCAATTCAAAATATTTGATATTGTAGCATTGCTAAATAAAATACAAATTATTATCATAGTTACTCAAGTAGGAAATTAAAATGCAATAGCTATGCATGGAGAAATTTGACTCAGTTATCAGTAATTTTCCTTTTTATAATAGTGATGTTTAAATTTGGTGCAATGGGACTATAATTTGAATCAGGTATGCTAGCTTGTAAACAATGATTTTATCCTTAGTGGTATATTGTGTTTTGATCTATGGTGAAGTTCTTTATTGTTCTAATTTTGTTCTGAGTGTTGAGTTGGGGATTGAGAATTATGTGGTCCCTCGTGTCATTTCTTATGTGCCTTCTAGGGGAGTTGACCCCCCTCTTGTGAAGAGAATATTTTGGGTCCTCCATGTGCAAGTGGTTTGAGTGGGCATAGCTCCCACACATAGGAGCATCTCATTATTTGGGATATGAGTATCCCTTGTGAGTGATGGACATTGCTAGGGTACCCTTGCATCTATGGGGATATGAGTATCCCATTCTACTTTTTGTAAATTTGTTGTTAGGAAGAATAAGGGTGTTCATATGGTTGTGGTTATGGTGTGGCACTGATGTGGAGTTGTTGTCATTTTGGTGTGGAGTTATGTGGAGTCTTAAGGTGGATAATTGATTATGATATTTGTTCATATGTTTCCCCATGTCTGGTAGAGCCCCTACTTCCCTACGTGGAATTCCTTCTTGGAAATCCAATGTGATAGTGATGTGCTTGGGTGTTCGTAAGTATTTCAAGTGTAAACCAATTTATTCTTTGATAGTGCTAAGTGGTTTTATGTGTTTCAAGGTGGCTAAGTGTTTTTGTTTTTAATAAGTGTGTCGAAGGCTTTAAAAATTGCATTATTATGTGTTGTGAGAAACTGATGAATGTTATGTTTATGACTCAAGTTTGGGATACTAGGTATCCAACTTGGGATAAGGGTGTGGTGGACATTTGGGATTATATACTCGTGTATACCCTTGTGTTAATTTATCTTTGATTTTGTATTGTCATTATGTGTTGGATTTCCCGTAGTGATGACCACTCCATTTGGAGAAGAGTTTCGCTAGTGTATTAGGGGTTGAGAGAGTCCCTTGTTCATTGCAATGTTGTGATTCTTCCTTGATGCATCCTTGTGCTATCTAGTTGTTAGATGTCAAAGATCATGTTTACTTTTGGAATGTTGAGTTGGATCTGCTCCCCCTATGAGGACCACATTTTTTGGTCCATAGTGAAAATTTTTTTTCCTTGAGTTGTATCCCATGGGTTGAGGATGGATCTGGTGTGCCAAACTTTGGATGAACCTCCACTTGGGCTACGAATGTTATAGAGATTGTATATTTAGAGACATGGGTATTAGATGTAGTGTTCTTATGATATCATTATTGGTCTATTCACAATTAGGTAATGTTTCAACCAATCATGGTTCGTGAGTAGTGTTGGAAACAGGGGGATAATAATGCAATTCTTTAATTTTTTATTATCTAATATTTGTTGTTAGAATATAAAGTACAAAATTCAAGACTTGTGATAGTGGAGTATTACGACATTTCTTGGACTATAGAAATACAGGGATGATGACAGAGACATGTGTTAGTGAATGATGTTCTCTTGGGTAAGATTCAATGTACAAATAAATTCTTTTACAGGCTACTCCAATTATACATGATTTATGGCTACTTGGATGGCATGTCCCAGATTGTGTAGGACTATTCTTGGTTATTATATTGATATTTTGTAGTTTGAGATCACCATATTGCTATTTTGTGGTTTGAGACCACTATGTTTTGTTGGCTATGGGGTTTGAGAACCACCATTCCCCTCCACCCCTTGAATGGCTTGAAGAAGTCACATAGTGCATGTAATGTTCCAATGTTTATAAAATGTGTATTATTTTGAAGATTCTTTTGTTATTTTTACTAGTAGTATTGTATTTTTGGATATTTAATTTGTGTGGTCCTTTTTCCTCAAAGGCTTAATTCGATTTAAGTAATTTTTATTCAGATTGAGATGTTTCCTTTGTACTTGATTTACCCTTTTATTTTACTTCTCAATATTTGTTGCAAATTTTTAAAATATTATTTGTATCTTCTTAAGTTTGAGGCTTCTTTGAAATACTAGCATATGTGTTGTGATGTGAACTCTGTAAACTGATATATCCAAGAGAGATCCCTAGCAAGTTGTGTGGGGGTGCAGATGTGTTGAGGAATTTATCTTGTGAGGATGGATGTAACACCCCACCACGCAAACAAATGGAAGTTACAAACCAACGTACAAACCACTCCAAAATACAATAGTTAGAATGCGAGAGACAACCAAAATAAAATAAGGAGATCTCTGGTAAAGAGAAATTACAATGAAATTAGCTAGGAAATAAATCTAGAAATGAAACGGATTAAAAACAGAGACAAATAAACCAAAAATAAAATCAACTTCCAGACAATTTGCCAGCCAAATCCATACATCTAAAATAATAAATAAAATGATATAGGATAGGAACAAAGAGGTAGGAAAATCAATAGTTTGCAGATGAAATTTAAAAAACAACTAAGACAAACGATTTCACAATATCAAGAGTTCAAAACTCACAAAAGTGCATTATTCATTACACATAATTTTTGACAAGCAAGCGTAATACAATTTGAAATTTCTTTTTTTTCTCTTTTTAACAGGAAAGAACATAGATATTTAAGTTTATTGTTGCTACCTAGAGTCCTTCGCCTGATTAATTAATTCGGAGATGAAATGCTACATCAAGCGCTTCTAGACAACTATGTTCTTCCACCAATTTCTGAATTCCATAGCTTATGGAACCAATTTCGAAGAAGCAATATCCAGAGCAAACTAATATTTTGATTTTTTTTTTAAATTATTTTCGAAAGAAAATAGAGATTACAATTTCCAGAAAACTCAAAAATGCCAATTGCAGAACAAAATTGCTTTCTTTCTCTTCCTTTTTTTCAAAAAACAACCAAATTGGATATAAAATCCAAAAAAGGAAGAAATCAAAAACTTGCTAACAATTTCCGAATTTCACTCCACATGGAAAATAGCCACTTGCATTAAATTTCATTTTTTTACCAATTTCAACTAACCGTTTCACCCAAATTTCCTAATCTAACTATTTCTTCAAAAATTTAAACAATGTAATTTCATTGTTAAAATAATTTAAGACAATAAATATTATCAAAATAAATAAATAAACATTATAAACCATGCAACATTTAAATTTAAAATTTAATATTAAATTAATTACTCGATGTTAGAATTAATCATCATAATAATAATTTCAAATGTCTTAATTTAAATATCTAATGAAATAATTTATTAATTTATATTTATTTAAATTAAATGGTATTCCCAAAATAATTTAAACTATGCAATATTAATAAAGCAATTAATGTCTACTTAAAATAATTAATCATTAATTATATTAACTAGCAAATTTTAATTTCTAAAAGAATAAATGACATTCATGACAATTACAATTTACTCATTTAACTACCCTCATCGAAGAATATCATTTAATTGAAGTAATTATTTAACGATATCAAAATAGCCATATACTAAAACCATGGAAATAATTAACTCAAAATAAAGCAACATTAATTATACTATCAAAATTGATCAATCAAACCAAAACGAATAAACACCTACACAAACAAACTCTTACCCAATCGACCCAAAGCCCCAAGCAGAGAGGCACTACAATGGGGATGTAAATGGGACCGATATGGAATGGTCATAATCCATTCTCCCATATTTTTTGGTTCTTTGTGTATCTTCCTTCTTGGAGGCTAACCCCCTTACATAAACAAGGGGAAGGTACTAGGAAATGTATGGAGGATTCTTAGAGAGGGCCTCAAGACCATATTTCCTAATATTATCATGATTATTTAGTGATGATAGTTGCTTCAAATTAGTGATATGTCATTTAACACCATTCCTCTCATAAATCTCATTCCTAAACCATGTGATATGTCAGTGTTGTGTTGATGGCGTATGTGTTGTAAATAATATTTTTTGTGATGCTTATGTATTAACAATAGGAACTATTGTAATAAAAGGAAATGAATGATTTCTTAAATGTACATTCATTATATTATTGTAAAATTATTGACCTATTTTCCAAGCAAATGATGATTGAAGTGAACCACTGAACATATATATGTATAGTGTAGTGCGTAATAACCATATAAGTGATAGATGAAGTAATGTGAAATTGAAATCTATAATATTGTTGTGTAACATGGATGGATCATCTTTTGAGTAGATAGTTAAATTGTAAGGTTGCCTAATATTTAGAATATTTTGGAAGATAAAATTTTTATTGTCATACTTCAGAATTTTTGCTTAAAATATTATTGACAAGTGCTTGTGTTTACCTTCATTTTTAGGGACTTCGAAGAGGAAGCCTAATCTTGGGGGGGAGAGTGTAAGACCCTATCCCTTGTGGCCTTGTTGATCCTATTAGTCATTGATGGTTTATGTCCTATATTTTATGTCCTTTTATGTTGGATAATAAAAATTAGTGATGATTGTTCCTATACATCAAAGACTCTCATATTTTAATTGTTAACTAACTAATCTTATCTAACTAATAGTTTTTGTGATTTCATGTGATAGCTAGATGAGTTCTATTTCTTGTCTATTAGGTATGCAATGATCAAGATGTTTAGTTATTGGTGATATTTACTCTGTATATTATGTGAATTACATGATGTTTATTTATAGTAGTATTCATTGTAGGTTAAATAGATTATTGTCATAAGTAGTGATATTTTGATGATAAATAGTATGATCAATTATCGCTCAACTCTAAA
Source organism: Sequoiadendron giganteum (assembly GCA_007115665.2). Taxonomy (NCBI): domain Eukaryota; kingdom Viridiplantae; phylum Streptophyta; class Pinopsida; order Cupressales; family Cupressaceae; genus Sequoiadendron; species Sequoiadendron giganteum. The sequence continues at coordinate 340,645,794 of CM021107.1, forward strand.
AGGTATAATACAAGTAGGGAGAGTTAAATTATGTTACTTGTGTAGATTTAATTCCTTAGTCGATTATTATTAGAAGGTTATTTTTCATATGCCATTTTTTCAATTATTATTAATCATGAGTAATACTAACACCTTTTTCTAGTTGGGTAAACAGGTTAAAATTGGTCAATGTTTATCAAGGGGTCACATGGCTACTTCCATTATGTTATTATTGGGAATTTTTAGTCTTGTTAAGGATATGCGTTTTAACCTTGTTTATAAGGGTTGTGTATGTGTGAGAGGTTTTTTATTAGACCCTCGAGTCACCTTTTAAATGTGACTACTTATTTTGTGTTTTATGAAGTATTTATGTGGTTTTAATTGTTTAAAAAGTTTCCTAGGTGGTAGGTCTATGATTTAGGGATATTTTTATTCCATAAAACCCCTTAAATAAAGTCTAAAGCCCACTCTAATTAACCGCTTATGAAAAGTGGCGAAAATTGGAGTTGGTTGGGTGGTTGGGAAGTTATGGGGAGTTGGTTTCATTTTTCCTTCTATGTATTCTTTCTCTTTGAAAGGAGAAGGGGCTTCTCTCTTTTTTCTTCTTGGTTGTTCTTGTCCTTCCTCATTTTGGGAGGAGATTTCTTGATGGATAAAAGGAAAGGATGGGTGAGGAAGAATGGAGGAAAGGGATTGGAGAAAGTGAGGGAATCTGTAATGTGTCCCACGTTATTAACACATCTAATTAAATAAATAAATATGACATTATGAATAATAAAAAAATTGAAATAGTCAATTAGCTATTTCCCATCATAGTATCTCATGTCAGAAGAAAATTTATTATTCATTTCCAAATGTCAATTTTACAAGTTACATAATAAGACTTGTGCCTTTCCACTTAGTCTTCTCAATTACATCATAATATACATAATACAATAATGAAGATTATGGGATTCCATGTGATCCTCTTCAACTCTCACTACATCCATTGCAAGAGAACATGGTTCAGGCACTTTTCCACCCAACCACGAAGCTATTCTTCCTACTCAAAGAATGTATGATCCTACATGAAACACTTAGCAAGAGATATAGTATACAAGGTGGAAATTGGTGTGTGCCATGAAACCACATGCATTTCTATCTACATTAGAGCATGCAAGATATAATCAAGGAAATGGCAAAGAGAATTAATTTTATAAGTTAGACCATTCAACATAATGGACTACAAACTCTTGGCCAAGCATATGTTGTATACAACTAAAACATAGATTTTGGAAAAGAAAAACCTATCTCTTTGTTAACCCATTTTCGGCACCCATCCTAAAAGATAACCTCCCTCATCGTAAGATAACATACGTCTTATCCTTATATCTCAGTTGCAACAATAAATCTGGTTTTCTAGTAATGTGCTACCCAGTATCCCTTTGATAACAAGGAAATCAAATTGTCAACTATTTCAATGTAACAACATATACAAGGAAATTCATCTAGTTCATATAAAAATGACATTAGACATTTAATCACAAATCCATACATGGCATTCATATTTTCCAACATTTCCTCTATTCAAAATCATGTGTTTCTACTTAAATGAAATAATCATTTAAAAAAAGAAGAAGGTATATCATATATATGTGTAATGCACAAATGAATGATTTATGACACATATATGAACTTCTATAAAATATATGAGTATGTGTATATGTTCTTTAAAAGAAAGTTCCATCACATACATAAATTTTACAATTCAAGATGTCAACTTTGCATCGCAACATAATGAAAATTTAACTAAAAATTTTAGAGTGTCACATAGATGTTACGCAAAACAAAATACATTCATTCACCATAGTTTTTTTGTGTTCAATTGGTTCCTATCAATTGATTTGGTGTTTCAAAGTCTAATTTGATAACATTTAGTCAAGAAACATCATGTTGATTTGAAAACAGGTTTTCCATCCACTTAGTTCACTATCAAGAATATCATTCTATTTTAACTAGAGGATGTCATGTTTTCCAAGTTCAATTAATTCTCTAGAACAAAACTATCATTTTAAAACAATTAACTTAAGTTGTTCAAATTTAACTACTTTTCCCAACAGGTTTATACTAAAAATAACAGTAATACCATTTAGATCTGCTTATCCTTGGATACAAGCTCTTGGAAGTGGTTGACACATATAACTATTGGCCCATATTATATAATTTAATGTTTAATCAATAGCAGATACTTGATGGAACAATCGATTATGATAGAGGCATCATAAGATGTGATCGACACACATATATCTTCCAACACCGAACAATAGCAACTGAAATAACTTGCTATGCATGTGTATATATATATAACTATACTGTTTTTATGTATATATATATATATACATACACATACACATCATAATAAAGTATGGATAAATCAAATAGAATCAATAGGTTTTACATTTAACTCATGGTCTATTAAGGACTATAAGAGAGGGGGACCAACCACTACAAGGCCCCAGATCACGAAAGGAAGAGAGCAACAAGCTGTCGTAACTTACCTTAGTTTAAGGGAATTTTAGGATAGGTGAGATGAGAATGATGAGGACTATGAGGTCCTTCGATCACTTTTCAAACCTAAGAGTTGAAAGGAGACTAGGCGAATTGGTTTTTAGGGTCAACTTTGTGTCTCTGATAGCTCTCTGTCAGAGGACAAAAGCATATTTTTGGGATGACAGCATGATGCATTGGCATCTCTTAGGTGTGATGGCATCTATACGGCCAAAAAACTAGGGAGACAAGATCTGACCACTAAAAAGTGAACTAACAGTCTAGTTAAGAGTTTCTAAAGGTATAAAATAACACTATGAAATATGAAACATAAAGACTGTTGGATGTTGTTGTTGCATTGTTGATATGTGGTTATCATTAATTTCAACACTATTAGCATTAATGTCTTTTAACACTGTATATGTCGAGGATATTGAGAAAATTGAAATAAAATATGTTACAAGTTGTCTGTGAAGTAGTGAAGATCAGTGTACTGGGAAGTTCAGTATGTTGATGGTGAGAAGTTATGTATTAAAGGGTTTTCTTGCCTATGTATGAAGTTCCTACTTTGTAAGTTTCAGAGGTGCGCATGAAGATTTGAGCAAGTTATAAAGTTTCGTGTTCTGACAGTTATTCTATTATTGGAAATGGTGTTCATAGAAGAAGACAAAGTGTTTTTGGTAATCTGAAGTGTTGTGTATGGTCCTGAAGTTTTTTTGGATGTTTCTAGATCATGTTCTATGTGTTTTTCACATCCGCATTGATCATTTTGTTCATGATCCATGATTTTCTCTTGTGTGTTCATGTTTTTCATGTTCATGGTCGATGGAGTGCTTGTAGCATGTTGTGGATCTTCGAGGAAGGTTAATTGAATGTGTTTCATGTTCAAGGACATTTTTTTAGGTCTCTACTATGTTGTGGCCAACCTTGATGAATGCACATTGATAATCTTTATTGTTTTGGGCTAACAGTTTGCATTCGTTCTACTATTTTTTTGAATCCGACATGAAGCAATGTAATTTCTTGTTGTGGATATATATAAGTGATTATTTTCTCATTTGAGATGTATGAGGAGTGAAGTGTGTGTGTGTGCTATGTGCCAAAAAGGTTTAGATCATTTGAAAGCAAAGAAGAGTGTGAAGAAGAGTAAAAAAGAGTGAAGAAGTTTTCATGTGCTTAATCAGAACTGTACTCAGGCATTTGCAGATGCTACTTTCTCAGTTCAAATTCCTTAGATGGTTTTAATCTGAATATTTTCTATAAGACAATGAGTCTTCCTTTGAGCAGTGAGATCTAGGTAGTGTGCCTGAATGCATGTGCATTCCCCATATATTTTCCTATAATTTTAACAGGGTATAACTTGTGGATTAACCTCCACCATTGTTTTTCCCCTAAGAAGGTTTCCACATAAAAATATTGGTGTTATGTGTGTTTTTGATGTGTTGTTGATTCATGCTTTCATGGTTAATAATCAGATCTAATAATTAAGGTTAACAAGTTTAATAAGTTTGAAATTATGTGACAACTGATTCACCCCCCCTCTCAGTTGTTTGCCCTTGTGTTGCCAAAAATTGGTATTAGACCAGGTTCCTTGGAAGAAGTTTAATAGCTTCAGGTGATCCAGGATGGCGACATACAGGAATGATAGTCTGAGATTTGATGGAAAAAACTACTCACTGTGGAAGGCTATAAGAATGAAGTGTCATTTGAAATGCATTAGTGAATCCTACTAGAACATTACAAGTCATAGGTATGTTATTCCTCAGAATGGACCTACTACTACTGCTGAAATCAGGGATGCTGAATATAATATCAGAGCTAAGGAAGCATTGTTGAGTGCTTTGACTGATACTGAGATGACAAATGTTATGAATCTGAAAACTGCTTATGAGATCTGGAAACAGTTGGAAACTTTATATGAAGGTGATGCTAATGTGAAGATGGCTAAGCTATAATGTCTAAAAGGAAAATATGAACAACTGAAGATGGGTAATGATGAGAATATTGCTACTTACATGCAAAGAGTGAATGAACTTGTGTGTGGTATCAAATGTGTTGGTGGACAGGTGGATGAATCAGAGATTGTTGCTAAATTGCTTAGATCCTTGCCCAATGCATACAAAATCAGAGTTACGGCCATTGAAGATCTCTAGACTGTTGCAAATGTAACCAAAGATATGTTGGTTGGGAAACTGATTGCTTTTGAGTTGAGTGAATTCAGCGATGCCCTTTCTAAGACAAAATTTGCATTTAAAGCTACTACTTCTGGGAGATACAAACAAAGATATGATCCAAGTGAAAATTCTTCTAGAAAGGTATTCAGGTATGAGGAAGAAATGAGATAGATTGAAGAAGAAGAAAGAGAACTGGATGAGCTTGAAGCACTTATTGTCAAAAAGGAAGTCAGAGGAGAAGGTAAGTATAAAGGAAAGTTTCCTATAAAAATTTTTTCTTGCAGTAAGACAGGTCATTTTGCTTCAAGGTGTCTAGAAAGAGTTCCTAAGCCAAGACCTTACAAGCCTAAATTTCAAAAGAAGTGTTACTATGTTGCTTATAAAGGTGTGATAGATGATGAATCTGACAAAGGGAATGCAAGTGAAGATGATTTTGTGTTTATTTTTATAAGGAAAATAATCTTGTGTCTACTAAATCTGCTAGTTGTACAAAAGTGGAGAAAGCCCTAGTTGCTCGAGTTGAAGAAAAAGATGAATGGGTAATTGACAACGGATGTCCACATCACATGACAGGTGATAAAATCAAATTTGTAAGCTTGGAAAAGTATGATGGTGGTGTTGTAATATTTGGTGATAACAATGGTGGTATAATCCATGGCAGAGGATGTATTTCTTTTGATGGTAAGCATAATACTGATGTTGTTCTTTATATTGAAGGTTTGAAGCATAATCTTTTGAGTGTTGGACAAACGGTTGATAAGGGATATAATCTTCAATTCAAAGATGGAAAGTGTAGAATACTGGGAAGTTCTAGAAATGTGATTGCTTATGGTACAAAAACAAAAAGGTAACATTTCTCATCTAAATGTTGGTAGTAAAAAATTTCGGATTGCTCAAGTTGATGAGAGTTGGTTGTGGCAAAGAAGAATGTTTCATATAAAATTTGACAATATTATCAAGATAAGTGTCTCATAGGCTATGAGAGATCTTCCTAAGTTGGTGAAGCCTCCTAGTGTCATATGCAAGGAATGTCAGTTGGGAAAACAAACTAGAATTTCATTTCACAAAAAACAACATTGTTCAAATGAATTGTTGGAGCTTGTGCATACTGACTTGTGTGGTCTTGCTAGAATCATAAGTCTACAAGGTTACAGGTATTTCATGTTTCTTATTGATGATTACTCTAGGGTTATGTGGGTTACTTTCTTAAGGGAGAAATATGAAGCTCTAGAAAATTTTAAGATCTTTAAAGCTATGGTTGAGAAAGATACGGGTCTTAAGATTAAGTGTCTAAGATCATATAGAGGTGGTGAATTCACTTTCGATGAGTTTAATTATTTTTGTGAAGAACATGGGATAAAGAGATAGTTATCTGCACTACGGACCCCTCAACAAAATGGAGTTGTGGAAAGGAAGAACATGATAGTTCTAGATGTTGCTAGAACTATGATGCTGGAAGGAAATGTCCCTCATGTCTATTGGAGAGAAGTTGTAAGTATTGTTGTTTATATCCTTAACTGGGTACAAATCAAAGGTAGTACTCGTAAGACTCCTTTTGAGCTATGGTTTGGTCATAAACCTATTGTTAAATACTTTAAAATCTTTGGGAGTAAATTCTATATCAGGAGAGATGAAGATATAGGAAAGTTTGATGCTAGAAGTGATGAAGGAATATTTCTTGGTTATTCTACTAAGAGTAAGGCCTACCGGTGTTACAACAAGAGATTGAATAAAATGGTTGAAAGTGCAAATGTTAAGGTTGATGAAGACATTTCTAGACCCTCCAAAACCTGTTGATATGACTCTGATGATTAGAATGACAGTAAAAACAAGATTCAGACTTCAAACAAAGTTCAGATTATTCTGGTGAATCAAGAAGATCAAGAGGAAGGAGAGACTAGTGAAAGCACAGAAGAGAGATCACAAGAGCCTGAAATTCAAGAACAGCCTAAGACTCCAAGGTATGTGAGATTAAATCACTCAAAAAATTAGATTATAGGAGATAAGAATAAAGGTTTCCACACTAGAAGAAGAATTGCAGAAGAATATTGTTTAATTTCAAAGACTGAGCCAAATAATGTCAATGAAGCATGCAAAGATGAACATTGGATTGAAGTAATGAAAGAAGAACTACAACAAATTGAAAAGAATAATACATGGATTCTTGTTCCTATACCTAAAGACAAAATGTAATTGGAAATAAATGGATTTTTAGAAACAAGTTGAACGAACAAGGTGAAGTTATCATAAACAAAGAAAGATTTTTGTGCAAAGGATACTCTTAGATGGAAGGAATTGACTTTGAAGAAACATTTGCTCCTGTTGCTAAAATAAAAGTTGTAAGATTGTTTCTTACTTATGTTGCTTACAAAAAATACAAAGTGTATCAGATGGATGTCAAGTCACCATTTCTAAATGGTGAATTAGAAGAAGAGGTGTATATTGAGCAACCTGATGGATTTCAATTGGCTGATCAGGGAGACATGGTTTGTCAGTTGAAGAAAGCAATGTATGGACTCAAACAAACCCCTAGAGCTTGGTATGCCAGATTGGATAAATACTTGTTGAAGCTTGGATTTAACAAAGGTACTTCTGATAGTAATCTGTATTTCAAGATTGATGATGATAAATATTTTTTTGTGGAAGTCTTTGTTGATGATATCATTTTTGGAGGAGATGATGGTTTGTGCATGAAGTTTTCTAATCAGATGCAGAATGAGTTTGAGATGTCAATGATTGGAGAACTGAAATTATTTTTGGGACTACAAATTACTTAGATAGATAAAGGAATCTTTATATCTCAGTCCAAGTATGTGAAGGAAGTTCTAAAGAAATTTGGTATGGAAGATTCAAAGCCAGTTGGTACACCCATGGTGACCGGATGCAAGTTAACACAAAATGATGATTCTCTGAAGGCAAATCAAACTAGATACAAATCAATGATTGGTGGATTACTTTATTTGAATTAGACTAGACTTGACATCATGAATTTTGTATGCATTGTTTCTATATTTCAAGCCGATCCTAAGGAATCTCATGTGACTGCTGCGAAGAGGATTTTCAGATAATTCAAAGGAATAGTTGATTTTGGCCTATGGTATCCAAAAGATGATGATCTTACTTTAAGTACCTTTACTTATGTTGATTGGGCAGGAGATGTAAATGATAGGAAAATTACTAGTGGTGGCACATTTTTCTTGGGGAAGAAGTTGATTTCATGGTTAATTAAAAAGCATAATGTCATTTCATTGTCTACTGTAGAGGCATAATACATTGTCGCTACAAAAAAATGTACTCAAGTATTATGGATGAAGCAAATGCTGAAAGATATCAAAGTTGTGTATAATGAACCTATTGCCATATTATGTGATAATTCAAGTGCTTTTCTAATAATCTGGTGTTGCACTCAAAGTCCAAGAATATATCTATCAAGTACCACTTTTTGAGAGATAAAGTGAGTGATAAGGAAGTCCGATTGGAATATGTGCCTACTAAGGAATAGATTGCATACATCTTTACTAAGCCTTTGCCTAAGGATAGTTTTGAGTATCTTAGAGAGAATTTAGGGGTGATTACACCTCCTAATTAGAACTAAAATGCAGTCTCTACATCAATCTGTGCATTCATAGTTATATTTTGATCCGGATTGATGTTGTGGTGGCTGCTACTCAGGAGGGTAGTCAGATGATTCAGATATGTGGTTCAGAGCTTGTGTACCTTTTCCATTGATCTCAAAGGGGGAGAATATTTATGTGAAAAACTAAGGGGGAGAAGAACAGTCTGAGAAGAGCAATGTGTAAAGGGGAAATTTTTGAAAGAAGAGTTAGTTCATTGATGGTGTATTTTTTACATCATGTGTCACCATCAATGCCAAAGGGGGAGATTGTTGGATGTTTTGGTTGTATTTTTGATACATGGTTGTCATTGATTTCAACAATATTAGCATTAATGTCTTTAATACTGTATATGTTGAGGATATTGAGAAAATTGAAATAAAATATATTGCAAGTTGTCTGTGGAGCATTGAAGATCAGTGTGTTGGGAACTTCAGTATGTTGATGGTGAGAAGTTGTGTATTAAATGGTTTTCTTGCCTATGTATGAAGTTCCTACTCTATAAGTTTTAGAGGTGCACATGAAGATTTGAGAAAGGTATAAAGTTTTGTGTTCCGACAGTTATTCTGTTACTGGAAATGGTGTTCATAGAAGAAGACAATGTGTTTTTGGTGATCTGAAGTGTTTCCTATGGTCCTAAAGTGTTTTTGGATGTTTCTAGATCATTTTCAATGTGTGTTGCATGTCCGCATTGATCATCATGTTCGTGATCCGATATTTTCTCGTGTGTTCATGTTTTTCATGTTCATGGCCAACAGAGTGCTTGTAGCGTGTTGTGGATCTTCGAGGAAGATTAATTGAAGGTGTTTCATGTTCAAGGACATTGTTTTAGGTCTCTACTATTTTTTGGCCAACCTTGGTGGATGTGCATTGATAATCTTTATTGTTTTGGGCTAACAGTTTGCATTCATTCTATTATTTTGTTGAAGCTGGCATGAAGCAATGTAATTTCTTGTTGCGGATATATATAAGTGATTTTTTTCTCATTTGAAATGTATGAGGTGAAAATTGTGTGTGTGCTATGTACAAAAAAGGTTTAGATCATTTGAAAGCATAGCAGAGTGTGAAGAAGAGTGAAAAAGAGTGAAGAATTGTTCATGTGCTTAATCGAAACTGTACTCAGGCATTTGCAGATGCTACTTTCTTGGTTCAAATTCTTCAGATGGTTTTAATTTGAATATTTTCTATAAGACAGTGAGCTCTAGGTAGTGTGCCTGAATGCATGTGCATTCCCCATATATTTTCTTATACTTTTAACAGGGTATAACTTGCGGATTAACCTCCAACGTGGTTTTTCCCCTAACAGGGTTTCCATGCAAAAATCTTGATGTTATGTGTGTTTTTGATGTGTTGTTGATTCATGCTTTCACTATTAATAATCAGATATGAGAATTAAGGTTAACAAGTTTAATAAGTTTGAAATTATGTGACAACTGATTCACCCCCCCTCTCAATTGTCTGCCCTTGTATTGCCAACAAAGACGGACGTGATAAAGCAAATATATTACTACAAAGGTGATAAAGATGATCTCACACAATAGCTCATTTTCCAGTTCAATCCAAGATATCCCCACCTAAGCATAGAAAATAGGGAAAATATTGGGGGGCTGTTTGGGGGTCTACCTCAGTCAAACCCCCATTTTGGTATTTCCACCTCCACGGACAACCAAGTTTGCAACAATGCATAAATAAAGCGATAAAGAAGGAAATACAAGCAAGGTACATAAAGACACTAAAAAACAGTAATGTGCTAACTCAACCAAGTAATAGAGAAGATGAGTGAGGAGCTTACTACCTCTACCCAAAGTGCTCAAGGCTAGTGGGGGAGAAAATGAGAGGAACTCAAGCCTCTGTTGCAATGGAGTTGTCCTACGCTTGCTCTATTGAAGTGATGGAGTGAAGAGATTGTTGCTATGGAGTGCAAAATTTTGTTGCAATGCTTCTTGTGAATGCTAGAATGTTTGGAGAGATTGTGTAAGCTTGTTCAAGAGATCAACTAGCCTCCTAAAGAATGAATGAGAGGTGAATATGAAGAATAAAGATGAAGAAACAACCATATTTGGGTCAGCCAACCGAAGGGAGGTGTTACAATTTGACTTACAATAGGAAGTGTCGTGCCTCTATAGAATCCAGTCGTAGGAATCTACCAGGGACAGAAGCACACTGTGTAGATGTCTACTCGCCATGCAGGTGTCCCTGCCAGAAACGCCTCTAGCGACACTCAAAACAAGCACCAAGTGGATGAAGAATAGTGGGATTATGTGGAATTAAGCCTCTTAATTTGGTTTTCTAAAGTGGAGAGGGGTAAAATGGGAATTTGCATTAGGGGTGCAAATTAACTCCTATACATTTTCCCCCCACTTTAGCAAGCACGAATACTGATGAGTGCTTCAATAAAGTAGATCAAGGAAGTAGTAGGGTTAGAAAAGTATACATGAACCATCGAGGAAGTAGAGCACAGTCTGTCAAACCCGAAAGTGTAGGACAAGGAAGGACTTCATAGCTCTATAGAATTATGAAGTTGAAGAATGAAAGTGCCTTACATTCCCATAGAACTGCAAGGGAGGTATCCTCCAAGAACTCTCACATGAAGGAAACCAAGGAAATCACCTTACAGACCCACAGACCTGCAAGGAAGGTATCCCTCGAGAACTCTCACATGAGGGAGACTGAGAAAAGCGGACTCCATAGAGTCAGGATGTTGGAAACACAAGGGTTGACAACTAAGAAGGGGGAGTGAATCAGTTGTCACATAAACTATATTTATTAAACTTATTTTCAGATCTGATAAATAAACATGAAAGTATAAACCATCACCACATCAAAAACACACATAACACCAAGATTTTGTACGTGGAAACCCTATTCGGGGAAAAACCATGGTGGAGGTTAGTCGACAAGGTTATACTATGTTAAAATTATTATAAATGGGGAATGCACATGCATTTAGGCACACTGCCTAGAGCTCGTTGCTCAAATAAAAAAGGCTCACTATCTTATAGTTACATACGGATTACATCCGAAAGATTTTGAACTGAGAAAATAGCATCTTCTAATGCTTGATTACAATTTTGGTTAAGCACATAAACACTTTATTTTTCTCACTCTTCTTCACATTTTACTTATGCCTTCAAAATATTGGAACATTATTCACACACAACACACTGCATACATCACACACCATGCCCTCAAATGGTATAAACAATCGATCATATATATCTGCAACTAAGGATAACATCAACTACATGTCAGCCAAACAAAATATGAAATGTGTACAAACTGTCAAACAAATCAATAAAAAAATTATCAATGTGGACAAAAAAATGTCAGCCAAAACATAGTAAGGACCCAAAACAACATGTCTTGAACATGAAACACCTTAAACAATTATGCCTCAAAGATCCGCAACATGCTACAATCACCCTGTTGGTCATGATCATGAAAAACATGAACTCACAGAAGAAAATCACCAATCGCGAGCACAACAATCAATGTAGACCAACAACATAGATAGATCATGATCTAGAAACATCCACAAGCATCATGAATCACCACAAAATCATCCGTAACAACTCAAATTACTAGAATCATATCATCTTCTTTCAGGAACACCAACTAAAGCACATAACAACTATCAGAACAAAAATACTCATAACTTAATCAAATCTTCATGTGAACCTCTAAAACTTCATGTGGATACACTAGATATAATTGTCAACAAACCCTTTAATCTACAACTTATTATCATCAATATGCTGAGCTAGCCATCATATTGAACTTCACTACATCATCGACAACTTGCAACTTATTTTATTACAATTTTCTCAATATCCTCAACATATACAGCCTTAAAGATATTAATGGCAATAATGTTGACATCAATGACAACCACATATCAGAAATATCCAGCAATATTCCCCTTTGGCATTGATGGCAACACATTATGTGAAAAACACCATCAAGGATACTTTCTCTTAGCGCTTTCTCCCCCTAGATTTTGACTCTTTTCTCCTTAACTCTTTCACAGTTTTTCACAAGACTCTTCTCCCCCTTTGACATCAATGACAAGGTACGCATTATCTTTCTCCAGACAAAATTTGAACCACATTTATGAACATCTAACTACTCCCCCTGAGTAGCAGCCACCACAACATCAATCTGGATCACAAGATATGACTATGAAATGCATAGACTAATGCAAGTCATTGCATCTTAATTCTGATTAGGAGGGTTAATCACCCCTAGCTTCCCTCTAATATACTCAAAATTATCCTTAGGCAAGGGCTTGGTAAATATATCTACAATCTATTCCTTAGTGGGCACATACTCCAATCCAACTTCCTTTTCACTCACCTTTTCTCTCAAAAAATGAAACTTGATAGATATATGCTTGGTTTTTTAATGAAACACTGGATTCTTAGAAATGTTAATTGCACTTGAATTGTCATAGAATATAGCAATAGGTTCATCATACACAACTCTGATATCTTTCAACATCTACTTCATCCACAATACTTGAGTACAATTGTTAGCAACAATAATGTATTCTACCTTTGTAGTAGATAAAGAAATGGAATTTTGCTTCTTACTTAACCATGAAATCAACTTCTTTCCCAAGAAAAATGTACCACCACTAGTACTCTTTATGTCATTCACATCTCTTACCCAATCAACATCAATAAAAGCACTCAAATTAAGGCCATCTTCTTTAGGATACCATAGGCCAAAATCAATTGTCCCCTTCAAGTAACTAAAAATCCTCTTCACATCTATCACATGAGATTCCTTAGGATCAGCTTGAAATCTTGCAAGAATGCATATGAAATTCATGATATTAGGTATAGTTTTAGTCAAATAGAGCAATCCACCAATCATGGATATGTATCTAGTCTAATTTTTTTTAGGATAATCATCATCTTGTGTCAACTTACATCCGGTCACCATAGGTGTACCAACTGGCTTTGAATCTTCCATACCAAACTTATTTAGCAATTATTTCACATACTTGGACTAAGATGTAAATATCCCTCTATCTAGCTAAGTAATTTGCAATCCCAAAAATAATTTCATTTCTCCAATCATAGACATCTCAAACTCACTCTACATCTCATCACAAAACTTCATGCATAAACTATCATCTCCTCCAAAAATGATATCATCAACAAAGACTTCAACAATCAAATCTTTATCATGATCAATCTTGAAATATAAATTACTATCAACAGTACTTTTATTAAATCCAAGCTTCAACAAATACTTGTCCAATCTAGCATACCATGCTCTTGGGGCTTGCTTAAGTCCATATAATGCTTTCTTCAATCAATAAACCATATCTCCTTGATCAATCAATTGAAATCCATCAGGTTGCTCAATATACACTTCTTCATCCAGTTCACCATTTAGAAATGTTGACTTGACATCCATCTGATAAACCTTGAAGTTTTTGTAAGAAACATAAGCAAGAAATAGTCTCACAGCTTCAATCCTAGCAATAGGAGAATTTTTTTCTTCAAAGTCAATTCCTTCTATCTGAGAATATCCTTTACACACCAGTCTTTCTTTGTTTCTAACAACTTCATCTTGCTCATTCAGTTTGTTTTGAAACACCCATTTAGTTCCAATTAGATTTTTCTCTTTAGGTATAGGAACAAGAATCCATGTATCATTCTTCTCAATTTGCAGTAGTTCTTCTTTCATTACTTCCACCCAATTTTCATCTTTGCATGCTTCATTGACACTATTAGGCTCATTATTTGAGATCAAACAATATTCTTCTGCAATTCTTCTCCTAGTTTGAACACCTTTGTTCTTATCACCTATAATATGATCTTCTGAATGATTTAGTCTTACATACCTTTGAGTCTTAGGGTGTTCTTGAAATTCAGGCTCTTGTGATCTCACTTCTGCACTTTCACTAGTTTCTTCCTCTTGATTTTCCCGATTCACCAGAATGATTTGAACTTGATTTAGAGTTTGAACTTTCTTTCCTTTATCTGAACTGTCATTCTGATTGTCTGAATCATATCCAGATGTTTTGGATGGTCTAACTATGTCTTCATCAACCTTGACATTAGCACTTTCAATTATTTTCCTCAATCTCTTATTGTAGCAACTGGTAGGCTTTAATTTTAGTAGAATAACCAAGAAATATTCCTTCATCACTTCTAGCATCAAACTATCCTATATCTTCATCTCTTTTGATATAGCATTTACTCCCAAAGATTTTGAAGTATCTAATAATAGGCTTATGACCAAACCATAGCTCATAAGGAATCTTACCGATATCACTTTTGGCATGTACCTGGTTGAGAGTGTAAATGGAAGTACTCACAACTTCTCTATAGTAGATATGTGAAACATTTCCTTCTAGCAGAATAGTCCTTGCAGCTTCTTGAATTTTCATGTTCTTCCTTTCCACAACTCCATTTTGCTGAGGGGTCAATGGGGCAGATAATTGTCTCTTTATCCCATGCTCTTCATAGAAAGAATTAAATTCACCAGAAGTGAATTCACCACCTCTATCTGATCTCAGACAGTTAATCTTCATACCTGTCTCTGTCTCGGCCATAGCCTTAAAAATCTTGAATTTCTCTAGAGCTTTAGATTTTCCCTTAAGAAAGTAAACATCAATCTAGAATAATCATCAATAAGTAACATGAAATACCTATCTCCTTGTAAATTTTTGACTCTAGAAGGACCACACAAGTCCGTATGCACAAGCTCCAACACTTCATTTGAACAATGTTGTTTGCTTCCCTAATTGACATTCCTTGCATATAGTATTAGTAGGTTTTATCAACTTAGGAATATCTCTCACTATCTGAGTAGAACTTATCTTGATAATATTGTCAAATTTTACATGACACAATCTCCTATGCCACAACCAACTTTCATCAACTTGAGCAATCAGACAAATTTTACTATTAGCACTTAGGTGGAAGATATTACCCTTTTTTTTGTACCAGATGCAATCACATTTTCGGAACTACCCAATATTCTACACTTTCCATCCTTGAATTGAATATTGTATCCCTTGTCAACCATTTGTCCAACACTTAAAAGATTATGCTTCAATTCTTCCACATATAGGACATCATCAGTATTATGCTTACCATCAAGAGAAATGGATCCTCTACAATGGATTACACCAGCTTTGTCAACACCAAATCTTACAACACCACCATCATACTTTTCCAAGCTCAAAAATTTACTTTTATCACCTGTCATGTGATGAGAACATCCACTGTCAATCACCCATTCATATTTTTCTTCAATTCTGGTAGCTAGATCTTTCTTCATATTTATGCAAATAGTAGATTCAGTAGGTACTGGATCATTTCCTTGATAGAAATAAATACCCATTCATCCTCGGTTAAATTCCCTTTATCACATTCATCATCTATCACACCTTCATCAGTAGCATAATAACACTTTCTTTGGAATCTAGGCTTGTTAGGTCTTGGCTTAGGAACTCTTTCCAGACACCTTGAGGCAAAATGACCTATCTTATTGAAAGAAAAAAATTTAAGAGGCAATTTCCCTTTATACTTACCTTCTCCTTTGGCTACCCTCTTGGCAATAAGTGCTTCAAGCTTATCTAGTTTTCTCTCTTCTTCCTCAATCTCTCTCATTTCCTGCTCATACTTGGACATTTTTCTAGAAGAACTTTCTCCTAGATCATATCTCTGCTTATCCTTTTTGGATATAGTAGCTTTGAATGCAAATTATGTCTTAGGAAGAGATTCACCAAACTCACTTAACTCAAAAGCAGAAAGCTTACCAATCAACATGTCTCTAGTTACATTTGTCATAGTTTGGATCTCCTCAATAGCAAAAACTATGTTTGTATGCAGCAGGAAAGGATCTAAGCACTTTAGCAACAATCTTTGATTCTTCCAATGTTCCACCAACACATCTGATACTACACACAAGTTCATTCACTCTCTTCATAAAAAAAGTGATGTTCCCATCTTCACCCATTCTCAACGTTTGATATTTCCCTTTTAGGCTTTGCAGCTTAGCAATCTTCACACGTGGGTATCACCTTCATACAAGGTTTCCAACTTTTTCCAGATCTCATAAGCAGTCTTCAGTTCCATTACATTTGTCATCTCGGAAATAGTCAGAGCACTCAACAATGCTTCCTTAGCCTTAATATTGTACTCGGCTTCCTTAATCTCACCTACAATAGAAGGACCATTATGTGGGATGATATATCTATTCTTTGTAATTGTCCAGTAAGGTTCACCAATGCATCTTAGATGACACTCCATTCAAGTCTTCCATAGAGAATAATTTGTTCCATCAAATCTCAGACTATCCTTCATATATGTCGCCATCTTGGATCACCTCAAGCGGTCAAGCTTCTCCAGAGGAACCTGCTCTGATACTAATTGTTGGCAACATAAGGGCTGACAACTGAGAGGAGTGGTGAATCAGTTGTCACAAAAATTATACTAATTAAACTTATTCTTAGATCTGATAAATAAACATGAAAGCATAAACCATCACCACATCAAAAAAACACACAACACCAATATTTTTGACATCGAAACCCTGTTAGGGGAAAAACCACGGTGGAGGTTAGTCCACAAGAGTATACTCTATTAAAAGTATTATAAATGGGGAATGCACATGCATTCAAGCACACTACCTAGAGCTCACTACTCAAATACAAAAGGCTCACTATCTTACAGTCACATTCGGATTACATCTGAAAGATTTTGAATTGAAAAAATAGCATCTTCTAATGCCTGATTAGAGTTCCGATTAAGCACATAAACACATTCTTCTGCTGACTCTTCTTCACATTTTACTTCTTCCTTTGAAAGATTAGAACATTATTCATACACACCATACATCGCACACCATGCCCTCAAATGGTATAAACAATTGATCATATATATGTGCAACTAAGGATAACATCAACTACATGTCGGCCCAACAAAATATGAAATGTGTACAAATTGTCAGCCCAAATCAATAAAAAAATTATCAATGTGGACCAAACAATGTTGGCCAAAATATAGTAAGGGCCCAAAACAACATGTCTCAAACACAAAACACCTTAAACAATTATGCCTCGAAGATCCACAACATGCTACAATCACCTTGTCAGCCATGATCATGAAAAAAATGAAATCACAGAAGAAAATCACCAATCCCGAACACAACAATCAATGTGAAACAACAACATAGAGCATGATCTAGAAACATCCACAAGCATCATGAATCACCATAGAATCATCCACAAAAACTCAAATTACTAGAATCACATCATCTTCTTTTAGGAACACCAACTAAAGAATAGATTAACTGTCAGAACACAGATACTCATAACTTAATCAAATCTTCATGTGAACCTCTGAAACTTCATGTGGGTAAACTAGATATATTTTTCAACAAACCCTTTAATCTACAACTTCTTATCATCAATATATTGAGCTAGCCATCATACTAAACTTCACTGCATCACCGACAACCTACAACTTATATTATTATATTTTTCTCAATATCCTCGACATAAATAGCCTTAAAGACATTAATGGAAATAGTGTTGGCATCAATGAAAACCACATATCAGCAATATCCAACATAGGAAGTTTTGACATGTTTACCCACAAATAGAACACGTCAGGAACCGAATGCATAGTCCAATGAATGGACAGTCATGTAGACCATCGCCAAGTTGGGAGACTTTCAAAGGGGTCCCTCAGGAACCCTTGAAAAGGAAGAGGGTTCCACTCAAGGGACACACTATTTGAAAACTAAAGTCCAGCCGGGTTTCCCCCAAGCTAGACGCAAGGATGTGAAGCAGGTCTATTCGGGCTTCCCTCGAGCTAGACATGAAGATAGAAATGGGTCTAGTCAAGCTACCCTTGAGCTAGGCGCCATAGAGAAGACTTTCGAAGGGGTCCCTTGGGAACCCGATGTGAAAAGAAACGGTCCACTCAAATGACGTGTTGTTCAAAAGCTAATGCCTTCTTGCTCAAATTGATTCATCATCAAGGAATACTTTTGAAAGATGTTCACTTCATCAAGGAATTTGAAAGGAAGAACATGCCCCCACACAAGAGGAAGATCAAAGTTGTTCCCGCTTCAGAGGAAGGTTTCCAAGTCCTTTCTTTACAAACCCATGATGAAGGCAACATGTTTCATTAGGGTTTCAAGTTGAGAATGCAATTCTAACAAAGAAGTGTGTGAAGAGTCTTGAGAAGAGATTTTTTGGCAATGAATGCATTTTCTAAAGACCAAGTAGCATTGTCACACATAAGAGGGACAACTCAAGCAAATAAGAGAGAAAGAAAAAGGAAAGAGAACACGAACAAAGGGCGTAGGGGAATCTAGTTTCACAGGGTCAGATCTAAGCTTGCTTTTATAGATAGTAGGTAACCACAGTGCAAGGGAAAATATCATAAATCCTCAACTAGATTAGGAAGAATGCATGGACGACAAAGTAAAATAAAAAAAATTGGGTCAACATGGAAGGGAAGCCTAAATTCTCCCAACTCTTTTCATCGTCCCCAATTTTCCAAAAGTCAATCACAAATATGGAAGAATGATTATACAAATAGAAGAAGGTTTACAACACAAACACCATGCCTATATCCAAGCACCAATGGGGGTGACGAGGGTCATCCAGGAACATATAGCATGGTTACGAGAGAACACATCATGACACACACACATCCAATTTAAAGATCAAGAAGAGGGTCTCCCCCTAGCACTGGTCAACCAGGAGGTCATTGGCTTCCCACTCTAGATCATCGTAGGGGGAACGAGGATGAGCCTGCAGTGGTGTAGTGTTAAGGAGAGGAGCTTACGATCCTCCCACAACAAGGGCTAAGGAAGAAGGACCTGTGAGGTCTTTGTCGCTCAAAATCTTGTGGGTCTAAGGTCAACGACTTTGTAAAGATTTTTGACAAGGTCAGAACTTAATCCACTGAGTTAAACATGCATTTAATGGGAGTGCCATGTTTCACCTCGATAGATGGAGGAGTATGCACCTGAGGTTCATCGCTAAGCTCACCGAGAGATTCAAGAGCGGTGATGAACTCGGGGGAGCCTGGGACTGATTCCATCACTAGGACAAAACAAGTTAGCATAGGACCACCTTTCAGAGAAGGTGGGCTCCTCTTACATCCTTCATTGCTAGAGGGACCACTCTCTAGCTTTTTCTTCATCAGAGTAGGTGAGCTCCCCACGAACGAAGAAAGAAGGGTAGAGGGAGAGGAGGAAAGAATTGCAGTGGATACAACCGAAGTGTTAATCATATCCATGGGCTCCAGGAAAGGTGAGACATCTGGAACAAAAGTCAACAAAGGTGGCTTCACAGAAGGAGTGATGAACACCTACACCTTACTAGCTGCATGTTCACTCACATTGTAAGTCAGAAGCAATACAAAGCTAGTTTGAATAGACACAAAAGGGAGGAGAGAGGAGGACATGGTAGGAGGTCCTGATATAGGAGCAGTCATCTCCTCTTCTTTCTTCTATAAGGTGGCTTGCTCAACCAGAAGAGCCTTTTTTTCCGCTTGCGCTTGTGCGCAAGGCAGTTTCTATGACTCTTTGAACTAGAAGTTGGAGGTTGTGAAGGAACGAAAGGCTCCTAATCAGCCATGGGAGTTTCCTCCACAACTCTTTCCACTAAAGGAAAAGACTCCTAGATGGGAACAGGAGGAGCAGGTTTGGAAACGGAAGGGGGAATCGAATCTAGCACTTCAGCAGTGGGCCTCTTCTTGTTCACTGCTTTAGGAGTAGGAACGATAAGAGGCCGTAGAGAAAATTTTGTTCGCAGGCCTTTCTTTCTCCCATATAAATAGTACCAAGGTCTAGAAGACCCGTTAGGGAGATCCGATATCCTGATCTTGGGTCTATGCCAAGCAGGCGTCATCGAACTCAGAGGGTAAAGACCAGGCTTATTCATCTAATATTCTACCCAAGAAAGGGGATTAGACGAGTCAGCCTAAGAAGGAGCAAGCTTCTCCTTTCCCTTTCGAGAGGAGGAAGCAGTTGGCTGCTCTACTACAAGAAGGGTCAACTTTGGTTGTCCCTTGCCCCCAATCTTATAGTTTATGTAGTTCTTGTAAATTAGGTTCGTTCTCAGAGGAAGTGGACCAACTGGGGTGGGCCAAAAGTGATCCAATGAGTATCCCCCATAGGATACCATAGGCTGGTATCCAGTATCATGTACCATGTGCATGACACCATCATGGGAAAACTTTAAACACTTATAAATTACATAGGCAATCCCATTCATGAAGGGTATCCAAGGTATACCTAGCTTCACCCTAAATAGGTCCAACTCATGAATGACATTGAAAACCATGTCCACATTCCTAGGTCCAACCAGGATGGACAACGTTATCAATCCATATGGTTTAAGAGCAAGACCATCATGTGTACGGATGATGGATTTTATTTTTTCATATTCTTCCTTTTGTAGGGAGTTCAAAAATAGAGTCTCCTTTGTGATGGCATTGACTCTACTCACGGGGTCGACTAAGACCCCTATCATAATGTTTCCATTGAGGCGAGCGGTAATGTAGGGTGAAGAAGGTTTGTCATTTGTTGGTACATCTTGCAAAGTAAATGTTATATCTGGTGAACCAGTCGCAAGACGAGGAGAGGGAATAATAGTAACCATGTTAACGTATGCTTTGGGGTAAGAAACAGAATTAGAGGGATTGATAATCATGTTAGCAAAATGCGAAAGAAATGGGTCCATGTATATATACAATTCACTATTAGCTTTCACCATTGATTTTTTCGTATTTTGTTTGCTTCCATCAAGATGAATAGTACCATCCTCGATGCGATCTTGTATCTCATGATGCAGGTGCATGCAACATTTAGGATCATGTATGTTAACTCGATGGTATTGATAATAGGTATTTTCTTTGTACCAGCTAGGATATGGTTCCCTAACTAGTTTTGGATTGAGCAAGTTAACGATCTTATCCTTTAACAACTTTTGTAAGATGGAGGAATAAGATTCTGATAACTTTGTGAACTTTCAATCACGTCTGAGACCATTGTTATCCATAGTGGCTACTACATTCACAACAGCCTTTCCTTTTCCAGAGATTGATATAATGGACTTCCCCTCAGGATGGGAGTGCGAGGAAGATCCCCCGAACTGAACCACTGTCTATTGATACTCCTGTAAGGTTGCACATAAATGCATGAAAGAAGGGTATTTCATAAGGGAAAAATTCTCTTGCCAAGGCCTTTTTAAGTTCCCTATGAACACCTTCTACACATCGGAGTCAGGTAACGGGTAGGAAATTTGTTAAAAGAGCACTTGACATCACGCTATAAAGTTGGTAATCTTCTCATTATCCCCTTGTTTACATCGAACAAGGTTAGAGAAGGTCATCTTAGGCCCGATGTTGACTTGGAACTGTCACAAGAACAAGTTCACAAGCTAAATGAATGTAAAGATGGAATTGTCAGGCAAGGAGCAGTACCACTCAAGTGTTGTATCCTTAAGGGATCGAGGGAATAGTTTTTCCATCAATGCATCATGATGGAAGAAGTCGGTACACAAGGCATTAAAGGCAGAAACATGTATTTGTGGGTCCCCTTTGCTGCCATATTTCTCAAATTTAGGAATCTCCATCCCTTGTGGGAATGGAGTGTTTAGAATCACTACTAACAATGGGCTATGCTAGAAGAAGGGCTGGAAGATAGGTTGGGCAAAAACTTGGGAAAGGTTCACCAACTGATTCTGCACCTTCCCCATTTTCTGAAGAAGGGTATTCATAATAGGGTCACTAGAAGGCACAATACTAGTGGAACCACCACTAGAGCCACCACTGTGACTGTCGTCGAAGCTTGCACCGATGCGACCACCACTGGTGTGACCTCTGCTGGAGCCACTGCCACTTCCAAAACCACTGCCATGACCTCTGCTAGTACTACCTCTTCCACCGAAGTTACCACCACCAAGCATCCTATTGAATCCTCCACCAACGGAGGTGGTAGAAGGGGTGAAGTGAAAACCCAAAGGGTTTTTGTTTACTTTGACAGTTTTAGAATTCTCAAAAGCAGCGAGTACACTAACTAAAGGGACTGTATCGGCCATGTACACAAATGTGGGAGGCATCGATACTTCCAGTTGTCTCTAATTTTCTTTGAAGGGGAAACCTCGTATCATGTTACTATGATTCGAAGGGGAACACACTTCGGCCAAACCATTAAGACTAGCCAGGAGTTCTACTCATGTTCTGTCTTTTCCTACCATGTATCTTATTTCACTGATAATTTTAGCAGCCCTAGCTAGCTTCAGGTTTTTCTCCAAGTGATTCTCTAAAGAACCCAACCCTTTCCTTAGACTAGCAACGTATTCAGAAGGGATGTGGATAGCTTCATGCTCTTCTATGTATGATGATGTAGGTGATGTAGGAGGGGTAGGGACACAAATAGTTTCATCAAACAATCTGGACTAACCCCATGACACCTGCTCCTATGTAGACAGGCCAATCGTAGAACTAGAGAAAAGACCGTTAGTGAAACTAGAAGAGAGCTTCATCTTCTCCATTGGAAGGTGTCATAGACTTCTCCTCACAATATTCCCAAAGGTCATGGACTAGGTTGTGATTATCATAAAACTTCAAAACACATAGGAGTACAACGATCAAAGGGTACAAGAGAAAAAGCTCAGAACATCGACGAATGAGTAGAAATTGGTTCACGTCGGGTTCACCAAAAATGTAAGATAATGGAACCAACCACTACAAGGCCCCAAGTCACAAAAGTCTGAGAGTAGCAAGCTGCCCTAACTTACCTTAGTTTAAGGGAATGTTAGGATAGGCGGGATGTGAATGATGAGGACTATGAGTTCCTTCGATCACTCTGCAAACCCAAGAGTTGAAAGGAGACTAGGTGAGTTGGTTTTTAGGGTCAACTCTATGTCTCAGATAGCTCTCTATCAAAGGATAGAAGCATAATTCTAGGACGAAATCATGACGCGCTGGCATCTCTTAGGTGCACTGGCATCCATACAGCCAGAAAACTAGGGAGACAAGATCTGACCACTAAAAAGCAAAGTATAGCCTATTTAAGAGTTTCTAAAGGTACAAAATAACACTATGAAATATGAAACATAAAGATAGATGTGATAAAGAAAATATACTACCACAAAGGTGACGAAGACGATCTCACACAATAGCTCATTCACGAGTTCACTCCAAGATATCTCCACCTACGCACATAAAAGAGGGAAAATGTTGGAGGGTTGTTTAGGGGTATGCCTCAATCAGACCCCTATTTTGGTGTTTCCACCTCCACGGATATCCAAGTTTACAACGATGTAGAAATAAAGTGATAAAGAAGGAAATACAAGCAAAGTACATAAAGACACTACAAAATAGTAATATTCTAACTCAACCATGAGTGAGGAGCTTACCACCTCCACCCAAAGTGCTCAAGGCTATTGGGGGAGAAAATGAGAGGAACTCAAGCCTCTATTGCAATGGAGTGAAGAGATTGTTGTTATCAAGTGCAAAATGTTGTTAAAATGCTTGTTGTGAATGCTAGAATGCTTGGAGATATTGTGTAAACTTGGTCAAGAGATCAACTAGCCTCGTAATGAATGAATGAGAGGTGAATATGAAGAAGAAATATGAAGAAACAACCATATTTGGGTCGGCCATCCAAAGTGCAGCATTACAATTTGACTTCCAATAGGAAGTGTAACGCATCTATAGACTCGAGCCGCAAGAATCTTCCAAGGACGTAAGCGCCTCATGCAGATTTTTGCATGCCACACAGGCGTCCCCGACAGAAACGCCTCCACCGACACTCAAAATAGGTGCCAATTGGATGAAGAACACCGAGATTATGTGGAATTAAGCCTTCGAATTTGGTTTTCTAAAGTGGAGAGGGGTAAAAGGGGAATTTTCATTAGGGGTGAAAATTCGCTACTATACAAGGCCTATTACACTGGCCTCAACTTGGCAACAAGTCATATGATATATACATATGCATGTAGTACTGTGTATTATAGCTCATAATATCATTGGTCCACATTTCTATAATGATGTAATTGATGGGGGATCACCCATCATTAGACTAAGGCCATGAACGATGTTCTCAAATTCCGCCCATTGAAGTAACACTTATTATTGGCATCGAGCATGATACTCAAATGATGGCTTCATTTGGCCAGAACACAACAAAATAATGGTAAACTCTTAAATAATAGGTATGGAATCATTTCAAAATGGGAACAATGGCATCATTCCTTATGATAAGAAGACACTAGTCATTTAGATTCAAAGCATAGAATGATATACATTGTTCTCCCACATACAACATGGATACATGAGGTAATGTACATCAAGTTTTTAGAACAAGAAAATATTATCACCATATTTCAGTGACCCTGGCTATTATTTCCTCTCAGCCACCATGACAGAGTATTACCTCTAGGCAACTCTTAGGTTGAACATACTAACCATCCTATCGTTGCATCAAGTGACTAACCCAAAAGGGTTGGGTTTAACATTAATAGAGGAGGGAATTACATTGATAATGTCTACCACATATCGATAGTATGCAACATGACCTGACTAGGATCATAGCTAGATCGACTAAATCGATCCATTACATGGCTTAAAAAATACAAAACAAGAGTTGTTGGTTTCATCCACCGATCATAGTAAGTAAAATAAACATTAGTGGTTTGAATTACACTTCAAAAGAGAACCAAAACAAAGTTTCCATCGATAGTTAAATATTGCCTGTGTAGGTAGAGATATTATATTCTATGCATTTGTTTCTCTAACATTTTGGAACAAATCAAGAGCATGGAAGATCATAACATTATCTTATAGAGAAGAAAACATCATATGTACCAACAAAAATCATGAGTTACCTCTTTGTTGCTTGTGTTTATTCGATGATTTTTTCCTTGTTTGATATGGAAACAACTTTTCCCAGCTCAATTGGCCCTTCCTTCATGGTCTTTTTCTCCAAAACCCCTATGATTTTTTCTCAAGACTTCACTCCTCTTCTCCCAAGTCATGTTTTGTCCCTAGATTCAGTATCTTGCTAAAATGGGATAAAGTGGTTTTAACTTTCCCTACACCTCCTCAAACATGGCCGCCCACTCCACCATCCCAAAAATAGCATAAAATCTCTTCCATAATGGTGGCGGTTTTGCTTAGAGTGAATGAAAATATATTCATTATTTTTCCAAGGAGTTCAATCAAATCATTTCCTCATATTTTGAATTTCACATAAAAACTCTATTTTTTGAATAAATGAAAATAGTTTCACATGTGTGTGTTTGTGTACGTGTGTGTGTTTGTGTGTGTTTGTGTCTGTGTATAACATACATATTTCTATACTTATATATTCGCACAACCATGTAAATATACTCATTGTTCCATTCGAGATTAATTGATTTTCTCTGAATAATTATATTTCCAGCATCATTCACTATCATGAAATTTGCATCGAATGACTATAGTCAAGAAAAATTTTCAATAAAATTTATTTCCATAAGCTTGAAAATTAATCATTTATTTATTATGTGTTGGAAAACAAAATTTTAGCTACCAAATTGTAAATATAATGCAAATTCCATGGTTTTCCTAGTGGTGTGTGCACATTCTAGATTCCAATCTTGCTTACCATTCATCACTCGACTAAGCATTCCTACCTCAATCATGTTCTCGGTCTTCAACCTATTCTTGCATTCACACACTTGCACTTATAGATTTTCATTAGTAACCAATAACCAATACTCAAAACAAAATAATTCCATTTCATCCATCTTTCGGATTCCATCATATGAATATATATTTCAAATGACATTGAAATCTCAAATTAAATTGATAAATTTCATTTTCCATGAATATTTAAATAACCAAACATTTATTAAATGCAAGAAAAAATTGAGACGTGACATCCTTCCCCTGTAGGAAGAGACATCATTCTGGTGTCTTATCAGACAATACTAAGTTTAAACATGTATTTTTCAACATTCAATCATATTATTATTCAAACCAAACAATTATCACATGTAAATCTAAAATGCTAGAACAATAGTGTTTAGTTGAAAATTATGAGTCTATATAGAAATAAAATGAGGAAAGGAATGTTCTATTTCCTCTACATCCTCCCAAGTAGCACTATCCTCAAAATATTGGTCCCATTGAACCTTAAATTGGGAAATATCTTTATTTCACAACTACGCCTATCCAAGATTTCTAATGGGCTCCACTAGCACCAATCTTGGATCTTCCACCTATAAAGAATTCCAGTCAAGTATATGAGATGCAATTGGATGATATGGCTTAAGACATGAAATACATTATGGAGTCGAGCTAGAGCAGGTGGCAAAGCAAGTTGGTATGCAACTGGGTTAATGAATTCTAGCACATCAAAGGGACTCACATATCTAGGGGGCAACATGGAATAGTTTCCAAAGGTAATAGATCTTTTGAGTGACTTGACTCTCAAGAAGACTTTGTCTTCCTCTGAGAATTGTCTAAAGGTTCTATCTTGTCGACATAACTTTTCTGTCAGTTTTTCATTTCCTTTAGTCTTCCCTTGATGAGTTTCATCTTCTTTTCCATCTCTTTTAGCATTTCATTACCCACTATGATCTTATCTTCCAACCTAGCCCAACTAATGGGTGTATGACACTTCCACCCATAAAGAGCCTCGAAAGGTGTCATACATAGGGATTCATGGAAAGAGTTATTAAATGCAAATTCTACTAAAGGTAGATACTCTTCCCACTTATACTGCTAGTCCATGCAATAAATTCACAGGAGATCCTCTACTACCTGGTTGACTCTTTCAGTTTGACCATCATCTTGAGGATGATATATTGAGCTAAAATTCTACTTAGTTCACAAATTTGCATTCAGAGTTGTCCAAAATCTGGATGTCATCTGAGCATTCCTATCAGATATGATAGTCTTTGGCACTCCATGCAAATGGAAGATCTCTTAGACAAATTTATTGTCCAAGGTCGATGATCCATCCATTAGGTTCCCTAGAATGAAGTGTGTCACCTTAGTTAACTTTTCGACTACTACCAAGATGACATCATGCCTATTCCTGCTTAATGGAAACCCTTAGATAAATTCCATACTAATCACCTACCACTTGTACTCATATATGTCATCAAGGTAGAGAATGTTAGAGTAATTGGTTATTTACTTAATTAATTAAACAATATTTGTTTAATTAATCAAGTAAATAGCCAATTACTCTAACACCCCCCCTTAAGCTAGACTTAGGGAGAAGCTAAAACCTACAAGAAGCTCCTGAAAGCAAAAAACAATGTATATTTTTAGGATTCTTGCACATTGATTTGTGTCTTATTGTACTTTCACTATGTTATAAAGTGCCATGGGGGGGTTTGATGTTATGCCTTTGTTTGCAATCATACCTATGTCAAGTGAGTGTCCCTTCCACGACAAAAACCTCATGTGTGTGTGCCTTTGTTTGCACACCCTTTATATCTGCTTGTACCTTCATGTTTGCACATTCAGATGTTCTTGATTCTTCTTCATGCACTACATTCAGGCATTTCATTTTAGAGTACTTGTCATACCTCTTCCTTGTCAACATTATGGGGGGGTTTCTACTATTGGTGTTAATGCTTCCTTGGTTTCGTTGGAGTGAGCTATATATACAATATTTGTTCCTATGTACTAGGCGGATGCAGCAGCTCTGATACCATGTAGAAGTTGAGCAAATACAACTTCATAGGAGCCTAGTGATCTCTACAAGCGAAGAATACCTATTACAGTGAGAAGCAAAGAGAAGCAACAGAGAGAATAGTAAAGATGCTCAAAGATGTGGAGCTCTGTATTATTCATTTTACACATTGGATAATACAAAGCTCCACATCTTTGAGCATATTTACTGTTCTCTTTGTTGCTTCTCTTTACTTCTCCCTATAATAGGTATTCTTCGCTTGCAGAGATCACTGGGCTCCTATGAAGTTGTATTTACTCAACTTCTACATGGTATCAGAGCTGCTGCATTCGCCTAGTACATAGGAACAAATACTATATACATAGCTCACTCCAATGAAACCAAGGAAGCATTAAAACCAACAGTAGAAACCCCCCCATAATGTTGAACATAACCAAATCTTCTTAGTGTGTCTCCTTCTTCTTAATGAAGATAACCAAATCTCCCCAAGGAGACACACTAGGTTGAATAAGCCCCTTGCTCAAAAATTCTTGCAATTGGGCCTTCAATTCAAATAGCTTAGTGGTAGGAATTTTGTATGGGGATTTAGACTAATGTTTTACTCCCTATACCAAATCTATAGAGAAATCAAATTCTTGCTTGGTTGGAAGTTCTATGAGTTCTTTAGGAAATATGTCTCAAAACTCATTAAGAATAGGAAAATCATCCAAGTAAGGCTTTATTTTCTTAGGTTCACTAACATGCACCACATAAATGGCACACCCCTTCCTTTGGGCTCTCTTGAGCTGCATGGTTGAGATCTTCCTAAGCTTTAGCAGGATCTGTAACCCAAGTATCTTAACCAAGTTCCCATAATCATCTAGACAGTTAACCATCTTATCCTCACATTTTACAATAGATTTGTGCTCTATCAACCAATTGATTCCCAATATTACGTCATAAGATCTTAATCATTCCACATATAGGTTAACTCAAGTCAAGAAACTAGGAAGCTTTAACTCACTACTATAGAGACATGAATCCACCCTCCACTTTGCTTGATTTCCATACTAGACTATCCAAGAGTTGGCCACATGTCCAATTCTAATGGATAGCTTAGAAATCATCCTTGGATCAACAAAACATTTATTAGCTCTAGTATCAATTAGAATATAAATAGGTTTACCATAAAGCTTATTCTACAACTAGATTGGCGAGGCTTGATATTCAGCTTGTCTATCATCCACTGTCGCATGGATCTAATCCTAGTTTCCTTTTTCTTTGAATTTTGTGGGTAATTGGAGGCATAATGATGGCCTCCATAGGTGTAGTAACCATCATGACACCCTGTCTGACCTCCTGACCTATCTTCCTTGGAACCTGTTTGCTTATTTTAAAAATTTCCCTTACTATTGTTGGCCTTATTATTATTTCTGCCATTTCTACCCTCCAATCTCTCCTATGAATCACTTCCCCTCTTCAAGTTCCTGATATGATGGGGTTTGTCTCCATTTTGAAAATTCTTATTTCTAAATCGAGACTTAGATTTTGAAATCTTTCGAAGGTTGGACAACTACTACATTTTTTGTTCTTTCTTGGTGACCTTCTCGAAGACCTCCTCCATAGTGAGTGGGTTATGTAAGTCGACCTCTTCTCCAATCTAAGGTCTCAACCCAAGTATAAATTTTTTTATTTGAAAGCGCTCATTAGTCTAGTATTGAGGCAAATACTTCATAAAATGAGTGAACTTTTCCCAATACTGAGTTATCGACATGTTCCCCTTAGCTAAGTTCTAGAGCTCTATCATTTTCTTATCGAATAAGTGTTGAGGAATCCACATCTATCAAAAATGTTGGAGAAAATATTCCCAGGTGATCTCCCTAGGTTGTAGTTTATGTTGTACGATTTCATTTTCCCACATGGTAGTTACCTCACCAGAGAGCTGATAGGTTTCCCACACAGCCTTAGTTTCATGTAATAAGTTATGAAGCTTAAAATATTTCTCCATTTCGATGATCCATGCTTCCACTCCATCTCCTATAGTTTTTTCATCGAACTTTGTTGGAGCCACCCTTTTTAGGTCCTTGTCGAGCTCTTCTTCGATTATATCTCGGTTAATGACATTAAGATCTCTATTCCCTTGTGGTTGCTTCTCATTTCTCTGATTCTAACCGTCTTGAATACCTCATATTCTCCTTCCAAATGGTCCATCATGTTTTCCTATCTAGCCTTTCATTCAAGCCTTTATTTTAACCACCACTCAGACCTCCATTCTGGGTGGTTACCATGATGGTTCTCATTCAACCTACATCGCAACTCACATTTAGTGTAACTATCACAAGTTCTCTATAATTAACCATTGAAGAACATAATTTTAATTTATTATGACATGTAATCTTAAAAATATATCCACATGAATTCATAATAAGAATAAGTCATCCAAACTCACAATTTGAACATAAGAAATAATTTCTCTATTTATAATAATATCGGATTACAAAGATCCATATTACAAAAACATTCCCTCCTTGCTAAGTGGGCTATTCATCATTAGATGGAGGACACTCTTCTAGGTCCTCATCAAATTCTATTGAAATATTCTTAAAAGAGGTAGGATGTGCGTGCAAGCACTCCTTTTCCTCCTTAGTTAGGATGGGTGCATCGGGTCCACACCCCAAAGTCCAATATCTAATTTTCAAAGGTTTCTTGGTTTTTATAGAGTACTTAGACTCTTCAATTTTCTTGCCCCTTTCCAACTTGATTTGAGTGAGGGTATGTGCCAAGGTCTCTTCATCAAGGATCTCGAGTTGGACTTCAAGAATTGGATTTTCTTCAACCACTTTATTTTTATTTTCCCTAACAGCTCTCCCCTTATTCTTCTCTCACCTTGATTTCCCCATACCTACATTCAATTCAGGTTCATTAAACTCAAAATTGAATTAAGGGTCACCTAACCCTAAATTAAACTCTTGTGGGCTCATAGGCCTACATCTGAACCATAAGCTTTGATACCAAATGTAATGTGTCCCATGTAATTAACACACATAATTAAATAAATAAATATGATATTATGAATAATAAAATAATTAGACATAGTTAATTAACTATTTTCCATCATAGCATCTCATGTCAAAATAAAATTTATCATTCATTCCAAGTGTCGATTTTACAAGTTACATAATAAGACTTGGGATATATTGTCACTTAGTCTTCTCAATTACATCATAATATACATAATAAAATAATGAATATTATGGGATTCCATGTGATCCTCTTAAACTCTCACCACATCCGTTAGATGAGAACATGGTTCAGGCGCTTTTTCACCCAACCACAAAGCTATTCTTCCCTGATATTCTTCCTACTTGAAGAATGGTTGACCCTACACAAAACACTTAGCAAGAGATAGAGTATGCAAGGTGGAATTCGGTGCATGTCATGCAACTACATGCATTTCTATCTACGTTAGAACATGAGGGATCTAAGCAAGCAAATGGCAGAGATAATTCATCTCATAAGTTAGATCATTCAACATAATGGAATACAACCGTTTCACCAAGCATATGCTATATACAACTAAAACGTAGATTTTGGAAATGAAAAACCTATCTCTCTGTTAACCAATTTTCAGCACCATCCTGGAAGATAACCTCCCTCATCATAAGATAACATACATCTTATCCTTATATCTTAGATGGAATAATAAATCTGGTTTTCTAGTAATGTGCTACCCAGTATCCCTTTTATAACAAGGAAATCAAACTGTCAACTATTTCAATGTAACAACATATAAGAGGAAATTCATCCAATTCATATAAAAATGACATTAGACATTTAATCACAAATCCATACATGGCATTCAAATTTTCCAACATTTCCTCTATTCAAAATCTTGTTTTTCTACTTAAATGAAATAAGCAATTTTTTAAAAAGAAGGTATATCATGTTGAATACCCAAGATACTGAGAGGGGGGGGTGAATCAGTATCTTCTTAAACCTATTTTTACAAACACCATCCAATTACTCCAATGCATATAATAGTAAAAATGAGCAAGAGCATTAACATAACATAAAAGCACACAATACATGAACACCAATATTTTTATGTGGAAAACCCAAAATGCGAAAAACCATGGTGAGGATTAGCTCATAATATAGTATAACCAGTTATAAGATATTACAAAGGGTGGCTCACTTCAAGGACTCCCTATCCAAGATGGGAGGCTCACTACCTACAAAAGATGCAATAACAAAATGGCTTATAGCCAAAATATGAACTGATAAAGTTACACCTAACAAGTGTTGATTCAGTTCCTTTGATGCTTAGTAAACTCTGATACCAACAAACATATATTCACCTTGATTCATATTTTCATTCATTCCACATCTTTCAATTTCAAAATCATCCAATATATATCTAACTCATCTGCAAGAATCAATTAGGTTGGCCTAATTAGATGCAACCCTTATTCACCAAAAGGAAGGTGAGCCTTGAAGCTCCTTGAGAATACCTTTCCGTGCAGTCTTTCCATTCTCCCAAATTTTCTTAGTAGATATCAACATCCTATTCATAGATTCTGACTCTATCAGGCTCTTTTCAGCATCATCCGGTGTGTAGGGAGTCAAGTTTATCTTATCCATTTTTTCTTCATTATCCAAAGCATTGGTCATCGGAGTGTATTCCATTCTCACACTGTCACCTAGCAGATCGAATTTTTTGATGATAGCTTCCTTCTACTTCTGTAGCATAAAGTAATTTTCTCTGTGAATAGAGATAGCATTCTAGGTTGTCCTATCTCTATCTTTGGATGCACTATAAGTACTGGAGATAGTAGTCAACTGGGACTCAATGGATTTCATGAGATTCTTGATATTTTGAGTGGCATCTGGCCACTTAATGCAATAAGAAAATATAGTATTTGCTTTAGACTCACAAGCCTGCACAACTTCCATATTCTTTTCAATATTGGTGTGTACCAAAGAACACTTATCATGAAGTGCCAAGAGCCTTTTCCTTGCCAATTTCTCTTCAACCTCTTGCCTTGTCTTCTCACCAAGTCCGGAGGCATACTCCTTAAAGGAGTCCAATAGAAGTTTCAGATTCTCTACCAAAGTGAGAGAAGTATCCATTGATGTACAGAGGGTGGCCTCCTACAAAGATTTGATGGCATCATCAATAAGCTTTGTCCCCTTCTAATGTGTTTCTAAAATTTCTCTTCTTTTGGATGCATGCAATGCATCCCCTAACACCAATTTATGAACAAGAGAAATCTTATCCAGATCCACACTACCTTGAATCATGGGCAGTTGTAGAATTTTTGAAGGAATCACTGACTAAAACCTGATCTTCTTGGATAAAAATCCTTTCAAAACATCATCACCGGAGGAGGATTCTCTGGGGGAATTTTGAGATTCTACAACCTTCCTTTGATCTTCTTCATTCTTCCCAAAAAATTCCGTATTTCTTTCTTCTTCACCTACATTTACTTCTTCCTTTTCTTCTACCTTTTCTTCTTCCTTTATTTTATTTTCTTCTCCTTTTCCATCTTCTTCTTTTTCATATTTATCTCTTTCTCCTTCATCCATTTCACCTTCATCTTTATCCTTTTCTTCTTTACTATGCTTCGAAGGGACTATATCATGCTTCTCTGATTCGGCTTCTTCCTCATTTTGTTTCTATATCTCTGGAGGATCCTTTGTAACACATGTATCTAAAGGGATATCTACATCATTTGTTTTTGGAGGAGTATTTGTATCACCTATACCAGAAGGAATGTCTTCCTTAACCTCTACAAAAAATTATTCTTCTAACTTAGGTGCAAAATCGGATGGGAATGCATAAAACATGCCATATTTCTCAGCCATACCCTTGATGGCTTCTATAGTTTCTTTCCTTTCTCTTTTTTTATCTAATTCTTGTCCTTTTTTATCAAGGTTTTTACTCTTTTCTTCATCCAAAACATCTTTGAAAAAACATTCTTCAAGGTTTCCTTATCATTTGTGGTCAAAGAGGATCCAATTTCCTCAAATGCCTCATCCTTATATTTTCTTCCAATTCAGCATCCTCTGATCTTCTTTTCATCAAGGCTTCCCATAATTTTTCAAGCACATTGGACTTAAAATAGTCACAGTTAACTTCCAAAGTAATAACATACTGAATAATAGCCATAATTAATGTTTTTTTGTCCTCTCTACCTACTCGATCATAAATTTATACTGTAGGTTGCAGCATATCTTCAAAATGTATCAAGCTATTTACCAAAGCCTCTAAGCTAAGAGGGGAACCAGGACTTATCAGAGAGGCTTTTTGTTCTTCTTGGTCCAGAGATACCTCTTCTGACACTTTAATCTTCTTTGATTCTTTTTTAGTTTGCACATGAACACCAAAACCCTATTCTTCATCTTCTTTAGAAGATGATACATAATGAAATATTTTAGAACCAACACTTGCTTCCTGCGAAGCACCTTCACTAGAGGACATGTTTCCTCTCTTCTTTCTTACCAATTTTTTTGTAGGGTCTTTCTCCTCTTCCTCTTGTTCTTTAGTGATGTTAAGGTTATTTTCCCTTGTGGCCTTTTTCCTTCTTTCATCGCTTGACAGGTGCCACCAAAGGGATTTCTTTTCTTTTTCCATCTCTTGTAGCAGGTCCAAAACGATTCAAGCCTTGGCCTTTACCAGGAGCATTGGGTTCAACCTTCACTACTACATGGCCAGAAGCTGGTTTTGAAGGAGAATTCTTGTCGGATCTTCTTAGACCTAATGATTCTCTAGTCTTCTACTCTCCCAAGTCCCTACCTTGTGAAATATGCTCATCAGTGAAGCCATACTTTATAAGAATTTCATCTACCTTCTTTCTTATAATAGGCTTCTTATGCTCCAAGTGAACTTCCATATATTCTTCTGTATAAGTGCCAACTCTAGGTTTACTGGTATCTTTTAGACTTTTCAACAAAACTTGTACATAGCCTTCAGCTTCATCCTCTATAAACTCATACCCCAAAGTTTGAAGCCATGCAGTCTAGGGTTCAACAGCTTCAATCATGCACTCATCAGAGGAGACATGAAATATGATATCATTCTTATACTTCTCAACAATTTTTCTAGGGATCCTTTCTCGTTCATTCGTATTGCTTTTGAATACAGAAAATAATTATGTCAAGGCATTGTCTCGATTCATCAAATCACCCAAGCTGTGCATATAATCAAAAATTTGATGTGCAACTGGTCTGGTTGTGTCCCAAATCACCATAACATCTCTTTCGAGAAGTATTGTAAGAAAGTAAAAGAGAAAAAAAACAATCATGGAACCAAACTTAAATTCATATTTCATCTCCTTTGACATCCTTAGATTCTCAAACAACTATCCAAAAAACCAACAAAGAAAATATGTAAAAGGTTTAAACAACTTTTTGTGGTTGACCACAAGGTTGGTGGCCATTTGGATGCAAATTGGAATCAATAAACTCATTGTTTTCTTGCAAAATATGACTGTAATTTGTGTTGTAAGGACATATACAGAATGTTACAAACCTGAAACTCACATGGTTGGAAATAATTTAAGTTCAATTTTTTTTTTGTTCTTACCAGTCCGAAAGATAAGTTCGTTTGATGTGTCTAACAGGGTAATCTTTCTAGAAATCTAGTTCAGAAATTAAGGTTCCAGTTTTGAAGAAAAATTCACATATTTAGTTTCCAATGTTGAAAACCCTCCAAAATTTGTGAGAAAGTCTATTTTTAGGTTTTTGATGTTTTCCCAAGGTTTCAGGAATTATGAAGAAGGTTTTCATATGGTATGAGGAATCCCTAGGCTGAAACAATGTGTTTTGTGCAAGAAGAGGTGGTTAGAGGTTAGGGTTTGAAGAAATAACCTTGGAAATGAATGGGAGATGGTTTAGAAAGTATGAGCAGGTCAAATATGATATTTTTGAATAGTTTATTAAAGATTTTAGGCCCTATAACCACAAGAACCAATAAACCATCTTGCTACCTAGCCTAATTAACCCTTATGAGTAGTAGAACAATCAAGTTTTGGGTGGTTTGGTCCAAAGTAACCAATAGTGAATTTGAGATATGTTTTAGAATTCCCAAAAAGGTATCCAAAAATGTTTTAATAGTATTTATTGGAGGCTTAGTTTGGAAATGGTATTAACCAGTCCTAAGAAGAATGCCTACAAGAATTGGAGTAGCCTTGAGGAAATTACTACTTGTTATTTATCCCTGAGTCTTTGGACACTCAAAGTATGTTAGGTTGATCATTTTAATTCTATTAAAGGCCTATTTTTTGTGGTGTAAGGTTTGGAGACACTCTTGAGCATGTAAAACTATGAGTTGTGTGTATTTGGAACCCCTGCTTTGCATCAATTGGTATCAGAGCTCATAAGGTCTAGGCAAAAGAGTTTGGTATTTGTATTTGTGTGTTTGTGCAGGTTGAGAAGAGAACCTAGTTGCCAAAAGACTAGGTAGAGGAAAAGAGAAGAGACCTAGGTGAGGCAAAGACAAGTGGAAGCAAGGTGAAAAAGACTTGCTTGAGAAAGAAAATGGATTGGTTTAGGAGAGTAGTGAATGGTAGTTTGTAGGGTAAGGAGGTACCAAATATGAAGCAAGAAAAGAGAAGGGAAGGTGAGAAGAAGAGAAAATATGAGAAGGCAGAAAGAGAAATGAGAAAGAAGGAAATAAGGCAAGCCTTGGAAGAAATGAACAAAAGAATAATGGAACTTGAGAAGAAAGAAAAACAAGAAAGTAGTTGGAATTTACCCTTAGGGAGGATGATTACATGGCTGATCAAAAAGATTATTCAAAGAAGAAGCGAACAAGCAATGACAACAAAAATAGAGGAAAAGGTAAGTAATGAGATGGTAAGTACACCTATGATTTTTTTGACATCTAGCATTGAAAAGGTTCAAGAGGACAAGGTAAACATTGTTGTGGATGATTCTTTACATCATTTTCAATTGGTTGAGTCTAATGATTCAGTTGAACAAGTAGAAATGCATGTTGTTGTTGAGGTTGATGAAAAGGTTGCTGATAAAGTTGGTATTGATACTCAAGTTGTAGTTGATAATGAAATTGCTAGTAAGGGTGTTGTCGATTTGTTTGATAATGAGGTATATGAAGGTTTGCAAGAGTATGATGCAGGTTATACTAAGGGTGAATATGCTATCATGTGGTGTTCCAATGATGAGGATACAGACAAAGATGAAGCTACTGAGGTATATGCACAAGAAATGGAGTTTTCGAACTTAGAAGTTGAGAGAATGTTGGATAGAAGATGGTATAAGAAGAAGAAGAGGAAGAAGTACTCAGGAAGAGTTAAAAAGAGGAAAGAAAAGTTGCAAAAGAATTGGAAGACCATAAAGAAGTAGCAAACCAACATTCAATGGGACTTGAATTTTATTTTCTCTGGGAGTATGGTGTAGGAGCACCGAGTCAGTTTCATGCCTCCATGAGGCCATTTTGCAAAATTTTCTTTTTTTGGGTGTTTTAATCATGTAATAAAGTCAATTGGACCATTTTGAATATGTATGAGTCCATTTTTGGGTTTAGGTAGTCATTTTAAAGTCATATTGCAAATATTGTTAAAAGTTGTCATGGAAAAAATTGTAAAAGTGCAAAATTGAGAAGGTGAAGAGTCAAGGGGTATTAGGAGTTGGTTTTTAGTTTTTAACTGATCAAAAAAATATGTAAAAGGTTTAAAATACTTTTTATGGTCAACCACAAGGTTGGTGGCCATTTGGATGCAAATTGGAATCAATAAACTCATTGTTTTCTTGCAAAATATGATTGTAATTTGTGTTGTACGGACATATACGAAATGGTACAGACCTCCAACTCATATGGTTGGAAAGAATTTAATTTCAGACATTTTTTTTTTCTTACCAGTCCAAAAGATAAGTTCGTTTGATGTGTCTAACAGGGTAATCTTTCTAGCAACCCTGTTCAGAAATTAAGGTTCCAGTTTTGAAGAAAAAATCACATGTTTAGTTTCCAATGTTGAAAACCCTCCAAAATTTGTGAGAAAGTCTATTTTTAGGGTTTTGATATTTGCCCAAGGTTTCAAGAATTATGAAGAAGGTTTGCATATGGTATGAGGAAGCCCTAGGTTGAAACAGTGTGTTTTGTGCAAGAAGAGGTGGTTAGAGGTTAGGGTTTGAAGAAATAACCTTGGAAATGAATGAGAGATGGTTTAGAAAGAATGAGCAGGTAAAATATGATATTTTTGAAGAGTTTATTAAAGATTTTAGGCCCTAGAACCACAAGAACCAATAAACCATCTTGCTACCTAGCCTAATTAACCCTTGTGAGCTGCAGAACAATCAAGTTTTGGGTGGTTTGGTCCAAAGTAACCAATAGTGAATTTCAGATATGTTTTAGAATTCCCAAAAGGGTATCCAAAATTTTTTTTATAGTATTTATTGGAGGCTTAGTTTGGAAATGGTATTAACCAGTCCTAAGAAGAATGTCTACAAGAATTGGAGCAGCCTTGAGGAAACTACTACTTGTTGTTTATGCCTGAGTCTTTGGACACTCAAAGTATGTTAGGTTGATCATTTTAATTCTGTTAAAGGCCTATTTTGTGTGGTGTAAGGTTTGGAGACACTCTTGAGCATGTAAACCTATGAGTTGTTTGTATTTGGAACCCCTACTCTGCATCAGGCTCTACCTAGGACATGCCAAATTTTTCAGAAAAATGGAAATGGGGATGGGGTGGGGATACTTTGTCGCTATTCCCAGGTCACCAAAATGTACCAAGAACCTGAAATGGTGAAAAATCCCAAGCTACCCATCTTGAGGAACACTATGTTTTCCAAAGTTAATCAAACCCATCCTAGGGAACCCCGTGTCTTTCTAAGTTAATTGGAAGCTATAGTTGATCTGGTTCTAACAATACACAAGAGCTTGCAATAGTTTGAATCTACAAACACTCCTTCTGATGCATTATCACCCCAAATTCTTGGCATCCATGAGGTTTGAAACTTAATGAGCATATACCCTTTATCCCGACTTGACTTACTTTTGCTGCAGAAATAATATAACCTCAGTTTTTCCTTATCTAAGTCTCCCATTTTTGGTTGATCATGTTATTGTAAGCTACTAGGCACATACACAATTTTGGGAGCTTTTTCTTTGTTCTCCTCCTTTGCATCCCCTTGAGGTTTCTTGGAATAGTACTATAGTCTATAACCTAAGTTTGTTACTCAAATCTGCCATAATACTTGAAATATATATATATATCTTTCCCCAAGAAATTTTTATTATGTGAAACTTAATTTGCCTCCAAAACTATCATAGAGCACTCAGGTTTGCCAAAATGCATGATAAGAAAATATGTCCAAAAATTATGAGGTCTAATTTATTATCAAACCCTCCATAGAAAACAAGATAATTAAAATGAATGAATCAATGACTCAACTAATTTTGTCACTTTTTGCAATTTTGGGTAAGTTAATAGATATTTAGGACTTGTATTAAACCCATTGAGCTAAAAATTTCCACAATTTAGATATTTTTCTAATTCTGTGCTTCCAACATTTCACATACTTTTGTCAAATCATAAGATTTCATAAAATCTTGTCACATGTGCCATATTATAAAATGTCACACAATTGTAGCTAATCTTTCAAAAATTTGTAAAAGAAATCAAGTGCATCAAAGAGGGATCATCTTGTAACAAATAGTTTTCACCATAAGGAGCAGTGCAGATCCACTGCAAATACTATGGAATGCATCTAAACTGTCATGTAATGTATGGGGAGGTGTAAATGGATAGATTGTTTATTGAGCTGTGGTATAGTGAAAAATTGGTGGAAGTTTATCAACAGTCTGTAGTTAGTCCAAATTTGATTCTCGTTTGTAATCTAAGATCAACACAACACATGTTATCATTGAGACCCAACTCATTGGAGATTTTACAATATTTCACCTCAATAAACACAAACATTTACCTAGTTTAGACACAAAATTTATATGGGTTGCAATAGAGATAGGAATGAGTTTGAGCCTAAATTGACAGGATCTAAATAGGCAAAGACTAAGCAGTATCATATCCAAAGAGAAATCCGCCTATGCTAGCAACCAAAGTCAAAACTATGACAAAAGACTTTGGAGGTGACCATTTCAATTATCAATCAATGTCAGTTAATGCTTTGTCAGTTCAATTTACAATCTTTTGTTTATGCTTTAACACCTTTCGTTACTTATTTGGAATTTGTTGCTGTTATTTTTCGATTTAGATCTTTGTTGGGAAAATTTTCTTGGGAAGCTTCAATTTTTGTTATGATAAAGGCTTGCTTTTATCAGCATAAGCACTTCTTGTTTGATGCTTGATAGAATTTGGGTGTTGTTCTTGAATTTCTTACAATAGGAGTGTTAAATTTAAATTAATTAATTTTTTTTATTTGGATAGTGAATAGGTCTTTCCATTATTATTTTTCTTTATGATAGGATGATGTTGATTTCCAAACAAGCTTAGTTTTACCAAGTCGTTGGGCCCTTAGATATGGTTTATATTCAATATTAGTATAGATTCATAGTTGGGCAGATTTGAAATCGCAACCTCAGAACTCCAGGTTTAAATTTGGGACTGTATGAAGCTATTTATTTATTTTTATCTTAGAATACAATATCAGATTAAATATAAATTTTGGGAAGGCTTTAAGAAAATGAGGAAGGTTTATAGGAAATTTATAATTTTTCATTGATGTTTCCATTGTCAAGGTACTCCTCAAAACTATTTTCACTTGGCAGGTGCATCAATGTGAGGCTAAAACCAAAATTATTCCATAAATTAGGCCTCTAAGTTGAGAATGATTTTGTGGGTTTTATATACATGCATGTGTATTTGTGTAGATAGTCAAAACATAAAATCATTTTCAAAAGTAGAATTTATCGAGACTCTAGAATGTAATTACTTATTAGTTATTTGTAATTGATGTTTCCATTGTCAAGGTACCCCTCAAAATATTTTTTCACTTGGTAGGTGCATCAATGTGAGGTTGAAACCAAAGTTCTTGCATAAATTAGGTCTCTAAATTGAGAATGATTATGTGGGTTTTAGATACATGCATGTGTATTTGTGTAGATAGTCAAAACATAAAATCATTTTCAAAAGTAGAATTTATGGAGACTCTGGAATGTACTTACTTATTAGGTTATTTGAATTTTTTTGAACTTTCTAAAATTATAGGGCCCTGCAACTTGGGATTTAGTTTTTAAATGCAACTGAACAATTGGAACTAGATGGAATCATTTTGATGCCGTACTTATAAATTTCCATTTAGCAACCTATATATTGGTGATGAATGATTGTGAAAGCCTATGGTCTCCTATATTAAATATCTTTACAAATATCTAATAAAGAGACCAAGAGGAACCATTGTAGGAGAGATTCTATTCATCTTTTTCTATTTTTTGATTCTTAATGACAGTCTCAAAGTTTAGCAACAAAGTGTTTTGTTATTGGCAAGGTAGTCCACAACTTAAGCTAAAATACAATATCATTAGAGACTTCAATAAAGAAGTTAAGTCTACTATCTACACACTGACGAGGCGGGGTAGATATACAAAATGAATTCATCTAACCAGGTTTTAAATGGTAAAATATCAGGAAACTAAATAATAATGTAGGACTCATAAAAATAGAGGGAAAAACTGATTTTGTTGGTGAGATAGGAGGAAGTAGATTTATTTAGGCCTACACCTGTTATTCATCTTTAAAAAAAAACATGATAAGTTCATTTTTATGCATGCATTTGTTGAGCCATATTTTCTTCACTGCTTTTGAATGCTTGTAGAGTAAATTGGCACATACTTTTTTGTCTTTGACATCATTAATCAAATTTGTTTGTGTGTGCTCATTATTTGCAGAAATTAAAGCAATACACACAAACCTTCCAATCACGGTTCTCATCAGTGTTGGCCTTTCAACCTACAGGTATGCTAAATGAACACATTTTTATGACCTTTGAAGTCTTCTTCCTGTAGTACTGCAATAATTCTCTTTCTTGTGAGTGGTTTCACATACCCAACATCAAACTAGAGGGCAATGTCTAGTTGTTTCTGAGGATATGATCAACTATATCTTATCTTCAATATAAACATTAATTTCTTAGGTTCAATATTTGATTAATGAATGGTTATCTTATACTTGTTAAATCTTCCATTTTCACTTTAACCTCATTCCTTATTTTAATGAGAAGAGTAAGTTGTGTGTGTGTAATTGTATCTATTAAAGAAATTTCTAATTGATGCACTGAAAATAATGGAAAAACATTGATTGGTAAAGCTTAAAATGTTTCACTTAGAAATTGAATTTTTATGCTAAGTTGGCTTGGGGTTCAAAAAAATATCAAACTAATTTCTACCCAGGTACATCCTGGGCAGTATACATTAAACCTCTATATTCAACATTTTTCATTCTTTCTAGTTTTGTCAAATTTTTGCTAT
The DNA here is from genome assembly GCA_007115665.2 of Sequoiadendron giganteum. NCBI lineage: Eukaryota > Viridiplantae > Streptophyta > Pinopsida > Cupressales > Cupressaceae > Sequoiadendron > Sequoiadendron giganteum. The sequence continues at coordinate 340,688,192 of CM021107.1, forward strand.
ATTTGTAGGTGTGGCACATGTGCTTTATTGTAGGCCATGCTGCCATAGACTATATCATGTGAATTGAAACATGCTATAGTAGGTCACATAGTGTATCATGAGATCTTGACATTATTGGTTGATAGGTGAAATTTATTCTACAAATATATTCAATCAACTCAATATATTTAAGTACAAGATACAATACTTTGTATATATTCAATCAACTAAATATCTATAAGGACAAGATTCAACACTTTGCGTATATTCATTAAAATCAATATCAAAATTTTTTCAGTGACTCAATGCAACAAGATGATGGTGAAATGATTGAAAATGTCATATTTCAGTAGAACTATCTTCTACTTCGTCTAATCTATCAACAACATCACTATCTATTTCTATAAACTAAGAACCATTAGCATAACTATTTTTTACAAAAAAATTACTTTATCTTTGTAGCATAATCTCTGCTCTAATGTGATGGCCATGCATATTCACCTCTCTTATGCATAGGTTTGATGTTCATCTTTTGAAAATGTTGCATCGATAATCTTTTCATTCCTCAAATGAGTGTCCTCATAACCTTCCCAGATTATTCACAAGGGTTCCATCTTTTATCAAAGGGACTACTCCCTTATGAATGATCTAACTCCAAGATATTGCTCCATTAAGTTGCTAAAGAAAGTTTGATATTGAGTTGAATGAATATATACAAAGTGTTGAATCTTTTCCTTACAAATACTTAGTTGATTGAATATATGCAAAGTATTGAATCTTCTTTTTTCCAGAGCAAGAGGAACATCTACAAAATGATGCTACAAATACATTTTATTATCCTATATCACCAACAAACCCAAACTCTAAAATAATGTTGTTTGGAATATACTTATCTGAATCTAGGAAGGATGTATCTATTAGCATCAATCTTATCAAAATTTTGAACTCTTTTCAAACAAGGTGGACTATCAAAGGCCGTGCAACTATGAAAAAAGAAATCCATAGGTACACCAATCAAAAGGGAAGTGGACAAGTTTTCAGCTTTGATATTATAGATAGTGAACACACATAAACACATGTCACTTGCTTCAATGAAGCTGTAGATATTCATTTTGCAAACATTAATATTAGATCTATATATTCATTATCTGGTGGGACCATTAAATTTGCTAATAAGCTTTACAACAAGCTAAATAGTGGAATAGAAATCACCTTAATGGTTGAATCAAAGGTGACACTCTATCAAGATGACCTCTCTATTCCAAAACATCAATTCACTTTCATACCTATCAAGGAAATTGTGACTAAGAGTAATAATTCAGTTGTTGATGTTATTAGAATTGTTGTTTGTGTAGATCCATGCTCTACAATAAGGAGGAGGGATGGTACAAAGGTTTTGAGGTGGATCATCAAGATATTAGATATGCCTGCATCAACTATAAATCTAACTTTATGGGGACCAACAACTCAAAAAGAAGGCACAAAACTTCAACAAATATACCACTTAGAACAAACCACTGTTCTAGCTATTAAAAATGGACATGTTTCTAACTATAATGGAAAGGTAATAAGCACATTTATAACTACACACCTATCCATAGACCCTAATATAGAAGAAGCAAAACAACTTAAAACTTGGTATGCACAGAATGGGGATAATATTGTACCTTCCTCCACAAAGCTTGATGATATGCCTCCTATTATCATAAGAATGACAATTGCAAACATTTGACAACAATCAGTAAAAATAATACAACCCATTCAATTCATTGCAAATGCAACAATACTATTCATCAAATCTAACTACTTTGTTTATCCAGCTTGTCCTCTTCAATCAGATGGAAAACAATGTAAGAAAAGGTTTATTCAAAATGAAGAAGATAAATGGTATTGCTCAAAGTGTGTAGTAACATTTGCAGATTACAATTATAGATACATACTTCAAGTCAAACTAGAGGATCACACAGATATAATATGGGTAGTTGCATTTGATGAGATAGCAACAAAAAACATGGATATGTCTGCAAAAGAACTATATACACTGCAATTTAATCATGAGGCAGAAACAAGTACTGAAGATGTAATAAGAAGTGTTCTCCTTACACAATTCTTATTCACGCTGTCATGCAAAAAAGAGATAAACAATAATGAAGAGCACTTGGAAGCAACAATCACTAAAGCTGATAAGATAGATTTTACTACAAAGAGATAATTGTTGCTTTCTAAAATCAATGAGATGTACTATGATACAAACAACTAGGAATACATTCCTTATTTTCTATGAAATAATGCATATATTCAAAAATGTGTAAATATTCTTTTACTATTATGTCTATCAAATAAAACAAAGTTTGAATAAAAAATGCTTCACGCTTTTACTGGTTCATTGAATTGTGTAAAAAATCTGGTTGATTAAAATTGTAGGTGTATGCCTTATAATGTAACCTATGTTCCCTTTCTAGGATCATTATGAAGTATCCAATTGCAGGCTGACCATAATTTTCATTCTGATGGTAATATATTAAAATACTAACTATCAGCCTTATGGGAATCCAAAATTTTTGTGACTGTTATAACTGTATGCAATTATTATGTGAAAGATCTGTAACCTCCTATCCAAGTTCATGATATTCTAGATTCCTTTCAGCACAACACAGTAGGTTGCATGTTAAATTTCAAACATTTTCTTTATATTTTTATGTATATACTATTTTCTCAGTGCATCATTATGTAACAACAATTTCAATTCTAAGATATACAGTAAAAATAAAAGAAAGCACATGTTTTCTTTGTCAAGGGAAATGTATGGTGAATACCCTATGTCTTTCAGATAAGTGTGCAAGCAAAATAAGACATAATTGATTGAATATGATTTTTTATTGTAGAATTGTTTTTTTATGTTCTTTTTACTTCTTGCATGTGGATTAGCCTCAGAAAGAGATTACTTATCTGTTTCTTAAATGAAGCCTTTACATTTCATGTCTATGAAAGGAATTTATTGCTTGACAATAGGTTCATGAACTTCATACAAATTAAGATTGGTGTAAAAGGCCATCCCAGAAATCTCCCATGTTCTCTTCAGCTTGATCTTAAAAGGCATAAATCTATTTACTGTATACCAGCTGCCATCCTTGCATGAGCTTTTCCAACAATAAGGTATTGATTAAACATCATAGTCATAATGATGGTACAGTCCACCCAAGCCAAAGGGGTAGTCACTTTAAATGAGATTTGATAGGACATTCATTTCAAATTTGCATAATGAAATTCATAATGATATGCATAACAAGCCTTTAAGTATGATCTTCTGGGACAGTCATTTGAATATGGTAACCTAGGACTTCATGGGTGAAGAGAAAAAATAATTTTCCATAAGACCTGAGACAAAATTACTGTCACGGTTTTTGTTAGTGAATAAGATCTATATGGACAAGGTAATATAGGTCTTTAGTGCTAATGAGATTTCTATCTAGATTCATGTTTACCATTTGATGTTTCTTTCAATATTTCTCAGAAGCAGGTTCATAAAATGAAGATAGGATTATTCCTTCACAGTCCTTTTCCATCATATGAATACATTATTTATCCACATGGCACATTGGAAATGGATGTTAGGTTTGAACTGTCATTCGATGCAAGATACTAATATTTTCATGTATCAAACACACCCATTCCACTGATTTATAAGGTCCTTTTGGACACAAAAATAATTCTGCACCATCCAACTCCCTTTTCTGCTCAAGAAAATCATCTCTTTCAGAAATAATCTTACTTGGCTATAAAACAAAGCACGACACCTTGAATGCAATGAGCACAACACCCCCATCAACCTTTTATGATGCTAAAAGGGTCTTCAGCTATCAATACACTCAGGAAAGGAGAATTGAACCATTCCTTTGATTTTAATACAACGTTCTACCAAAATGGATTGTTCTTGAGAACTCATTGTAGGTAGGAGGAAACTTCCCTGAAGATATCTTTGAGCCCATCTAGCCTGATTTCCTGCTTGCAGCTGTGTGGATGAGTTTAAAAATTTCTTGCCAATCTAAAAGATAATAGCCTGTATGAATTGTTTAAGAGAATAAGCTGAAAGAAGGCCTCAGTAGCATCCAAGCTCTTGAAAAATTCAAGATCATGTAGATTAGACTCAAGAACGGTGGCAAGAAGACTTATGTAGACCATCCAATATATAGAATCAACTATAACAGTCATACCAGTATCCTGGTCTAGGAGCGAGTTTGACATTCATTACAAACATACACATTCATACACACATTTCCAACCTTATAAATATATTTATAAATGAATTTCATATCTCTTATTACATGTATATTAATAGATGATGAGCAATAAATTAGGAATAATTATTCTAGATCATTCCCATGATATCCATGCCAAAATCATAATGATGTAATGGTTGTAATAAGTTTGAATTCTCTTCTTTTAATCTAATTTCCTTCTCTCTATTCCTTGTCTCTTCTCCAATATGCTCCTCTATGTTTCACATGTCTGCTCAAATATGCTTCCTAAGTCTGCCATATATGCTTCATATGTCTGTCCATAGATACTTCATAAATCTGCTCATTGATTTTATTTAAGTATGCATCTTATTCACTCCAAATCATATATACAAGTCTATTTTACATCTACTCTTAGTTTCCTTCCATTCGTATAATATTCCCTTCAAGACCTTTCTTTTTTTCCAGCTCTTGATTCTATTTTATATCTTGATGCCTTTATTGAATAGAGGCAATTCTACAAAATAAGGCATCCCTTCATTTAACTCTAACATAATGAGTCTTGGCTTGATTTCGAGAGATGTATTGAATGCAATAGTCCCTAGCGATTTTGTTAAAGACAACTCAACTTTTTTGTTAGGATCTCCTTTATGGAGCTGCCAAATGCTATTATCCTTTGTTTTTCAAATCAATATCTGGGTATGGCCCCCAAGGCCATTTTTATCTATTGAAAAAAATAGCAAATTTTATGCTGACCTATTAAAATGTCTTAATTTGGTAGTTTAATTCATACAGAAGTAGAACTCTTTTTGATACTTTTCTTTGTTCTTCGCTACCTTCATTGTGCCTTTTTTTCGCTTTGTTCTTTGTTGTCTTCATTTCAAACAACTTGTTGGTGATGTTTGCAGATATTAATATCTTAATATTTGTGAGATTTCAAAAGACCGAATCCATAAACAAGAGCTTGAATTTTGCACTACAGTATCCTGTCAGGATCAAGAATTGTTGAAAGATCTAAATATTGATATTTCCAACGAGAACATCACTAGAACACTACTTTAATTTGATTCTCTTTTAAAGTCATATATTTAATTATATTCAATGATATATTTTGATATGTCAATGTTAAGGAATGGATTACGAATATTAAGATTTATAGTATCAATGATTTTATATTGTTTGTTGAGATAAGAGTGAATCAGATGATTAAAGTTTATGTTAATGTAGAATACACACAATATGCATTATATATTTGTTATTAAAAATCTCCAAAATATCAGGTAGAAGCCTCCAAAATATCACTTGACACATTAAATCCAAATAAACATTGATCTGAAAACTAGATGGGAACATTCTATTTCCATTTGAAATGTTTTTTTATCAATTTGATGGCAATTTGTTTTTACAAATCTCCAAAATATCAGGTACAAGCCTCCAAAAATATCACTTGACACATAAAATCCAAATAAACATTGATTTGAAAACTGGATGGGAACATTCTATTTCCATTTGAAATGTTTTTTTATCAATTTGATGGCAATTTGTTTTATAAATCTCCAAAATATCAGGTACAAGCCTCCAAAATCTCACTTGACACATAAAATCCAAATAAACATTGATTTGAAAACTGGATGGGAACATTCTATTTCCATTTGAAATGTTTTTTTTGTCAATTTGATGGCAATTTGTTTTTACATTTCTAGCGCATCAATTTATTGTTGAAGAGTTGCAAAAGGGAAAAGGGTTGTTAATAATTAAACGCAATTCTCTCAAAAACAGGTCAGCCACTTTTAACTATTTCTTTCAGAAAATTTTATTTTTCATTAAGCTTATTTCCTCTTCCATTGTAATAGTTCATTGCATTTATTTTGCTTGTTACTATTAGTAATTAGTTAAGTTTGTAGCTTGCAAGTGCAGTAGATATTTGGTTTGTATAGGGTTATGATTAAGCTTGTTTCTATATAGTAGTAAGTCAAAAATAAAGGACTTTCCTTTTTCTAAATAATTGAGATCCACAAACTACACTCAAATTTCCTAATTCCATTTATTCAGATAGCGGATTATGGAATCACTCCCATAGATAATAAAACTAGAGCCATTGTAGGTGGCCCTGCATACTATATCTATCTATTTCATGTAATATCCAAAATTAGTTCTTTCAATATTGCATGTTTCATTTACATTTTATTCATCTCAGCTACATTTCTTCATTATATACCTTTGGAAATTGCATTCATTTTTTCATTTGATATTTAGATGTACAAAGAAATAAAACTTTCTTGTATTAGTCCATGTATTTTTCTCATTACTATTAGTAATCATACCTCCTATTTTGAATTACAGATGATGGACACTAAAAATGAAAAAAGTAAAACTGAACCCCATCGAATAGAACTTCAAAGAATACAAAGTCATAAAAGAATTCGAGAGTACTATTCTTGTCATAAAGAGGAAATTAGTGCTCATCGTCACCTACAAAACATACAAAAACAAAGACCAAATGAAATAGATACTACAAGATCAACGAACAACAGTAACTTCATGACCACATCAAAAAAATTCGACAAAGAATAGATGCACTATCAAACTTAAAAACATGCACTATATGTAAGGAATGCTACCTTGGCATGCTTGTTCATTCATCAAAAAATAATTGTATTTGTAAACGATTTTTCAATGAGAAAGGCATTCATCAATTTTTATCACTTAATAATATGGACCTAGGAGAACAACCTCCTATATTGCAAAAGCTCGCTCAAGTAGAAGAGATGCTCATAGCAAGGGTAAACCTAATATTACAAGTAACCCATGGTTGTGGGGGTCAATATAAATACAATGGCTACATGATTAGCTTCCCACAAGACATAAAAATTATTGCCAAAATACTACTACATAGAATTATAGACCTAGATGTCTTGATAGTTTGAATATTGCATACACAAGGAAACTATTACGACTGTTGTGTAAGTAGGAGTCGTATTATAGATGCATTGCAATACAAGATCAAATATGACCCATACTATAACGATGTTGAAACAAATGCATCCTACTTAGAACAACTCCCTAAAACAAGTACAAACATTTTAGACATGCTTCACACCATAGAATTTTCTAAAGAAATAGTTGTACCAAACAATGAATCTGATGCTAACGATCAACATGATCAAGACACATCAACATACACATCATCATTTATGGTAAGCCTACTAGGGAGTCGTCGTGAGCTAGAAATCATTAAACAAACACTACAAATTGAACACCCAACAAATAACACTATTGATTGGCCTCAAATAAGTGCTTCTCCAATAGATGAATACAATACTAAAGGCCTCTTTGATATGGCATTTCTCACACTCTTTCCAGATGACAAAGCACTACAAATGCAAGCACGAATTAGAGAAGTACACATGCATGAATATGCATTACATCTAATGAGATTCCATGACCAGAGATTTGGAAGGCATCAAAGGTTTCAATATTTTATCTCCAACCTTATGATGCATAATTGTAGCTAGGGACTTGCAATGGTTTTCCTTAAAAAAAAATGTAAAAGAAAACATACCATCCACAATTGAAAACCTTCATACACACTTGAAAAATCTTCCTGACAAACAGTTAGCTGAGCAACTTATGCATTTTGGATCTACCATGAGAGGGACAAGACCATATTGAAACAAGTGTCATGTTGAGCTAACAAATATGATCAACCAAATAGGCTCACGCACTCCATTCTTCACATTAAGTGCAATAGATACAAAATGGCCAGATTAACAACAACTACTCTCAAATGACATAAGATTTACAATGCAATCAAATAAAATTCCTATAGATAACATAATCAATAACCCCCATACCACATCCCTATATCTACATCAATGATTCAAAATATTTTGTGAGGAGGTCATTGAGAAGCTCCTCCATGCAGAATAATATTGGTATAGGTATGAATGGCAACATCGAGGAACCACACATGTTCATGGATTCCTTTGGATCGAAAATGCTCCAAAAATGGACAAAATTGATTGGAAAGATAACTTAGAAGTAAAAAGAGCAAAGAAAATTCTTTGAAACATATGTCACTACTTGGAACCCTCGTACTATATCTCATGACAACAACACAACACATCGATCTCCACTTGATGATCCATGTTTGTTAAACACAACTGAGATCTTTAGTACAAATCCCTCTGACGACTACAAGGAGTTAATTAATTGTGTCCAAAGGCACACAAAATGCACCAAGGTAACATGCCTACGTAAGAAGGGGAAAAAATAAAATCTCAATACAAAGCTCCATGGAAAGAACAAATTATCTCTACATTATCATGTGACAATGATGGTAAAAAAAATGAACCAACAAGAAATGATGATAGATTAAACATACATATCCGAGAAATGATTTCAATATGGAGAGAAAATATAGATTGCCAACCTGTCATCTCACAAACACTTATTCTCAAATACATTGCCAAGTATGCATCAAAATTAGATAAAAAATCAGAGAGTTGTGTTAATATGCTTACAAGAATAGCTACAAATCAAAAACCTGAAGATGAAGCTTTAACAACATACCAAAAATTCATGATAGAACTTGTGGTTGAATGTGATATTGGAGCACAAGAAACATGTCATATGCTCCAAAATTGCCCCTTGTCATTTGTAACTGATCATTTATGTCATTGAATGTTGGCCAAAAAGTATTCCACCACTTCACAAGAACAACAAATGACAACAAACTCCAATCAAGCTACTTACATTCTTATATGCAACGCTCCCCACAACTAGAAGCAATAACATTACTTGAATCTGTAAGATCCTTCTCCTATTCTTCATGTCGCAAGGGATGTAAATGGAAAGAGAGGAAACAAAAAGCAATTGCCAATGTTTTCCCAAAGTTCTATACTATTCCAAAGCAGGCTTCATAACATTTTGAAACATTTTGTTGGAGTGAATTACTCTTATATAAGACTTTTCATGACATACAAAATGACATAGGCCTTACTAAAGATACAATAATAGCAAATTGGACCCAAATAAATACAAATACATATGATGTATGGCACATTAATTGCATAATTGATATAGAAGAAAATAGTGAAGAGGAAGAAGATAGTGGTAATGAGGAAAACACAATAGATACATTACAATTGAATGAATGGGAATTATTGTCACAAATGAGACTTACTAATAATGTTAATCTAGATGAGCTCCAAATACTTGGTAGGCATGATTTTGATAGCAACAATGAATGGGATCAACATAGTGTACACCTAGATTTACATGCCACTGCAATTGACTTCATAAAGATGAATAAAATTTTCACCCAAAATGAAAACATGGCCATTAGCTTTGAGATGTCCCAAATTACATTATCACCAAAACAAAAACTAGTGCTCACAATAATTAAAAACCACTACAAAGATCAATCCTTAAAAAAACCAGTGCATATGATCATTCAAGGAACTGTAGGAACTAGATAATCATACCTTATTTATTGCATAAGAAATGCACTTCAAAGTAAGCTACCACAACAAAAGAGCCAACTCCTTGCTTTAGCTCCCACATGAATTGCTGAATTTAATCTACGTGCATCAACCATACATTCAATTCTTAGGATTCCAATAAAAGAAATGAAACCATTGCAAGGACAAACGCTGACAACATTTCAAGAAGAAATGAAACACATAAAGTACATCCTCATAGATGAAATGAGTTTCAGAGGCCCAAAGCTACTATTAAAGATAGATAGTAGACTACGTGAAGCAGTTCCCCGAACACAAAATATCAGCTTCAGTGGTGTATCTATAATTCTAGTAGGTGACCTAGCACAACTACCACCTACCATGGAAAAAACCATCTACGCATCACACTCCAATGCCAAACTGGTATGGGAACAATTTACTATAGTTGTTACATTACAAACAATGTTTCATCAACAAGGTGACAATCCAACTCAAACACACTTTTGTGAAACATTAAAAAACTTACACAATGCAGAACTGACACACCAAGATTGGGAGATGTTAATGACCCGCACAAACAAAGTACTTACAACTACTGAAAAACAAGAATTTGACAACTCCATTCACCTATTTGCAACAAATGACTTAGTGAGACTACACAACAAAAAAATGCTAAAACAACTAAACCTTCCAATTGCAATAAGTATTACAACAAACCCAAAAAACAAATAAAAAATGGATGCTCAAGATAAACAACTTGAAAAATAACTCCTATTATGCAAAGGTCAAAAAATCATAATAACAACAAACTTATGGACTCAAGCAGGACTTGTAAATGGATCCCTTGGCAAAGTTGTTGATATTATTTTTCAATCTAGGCTCAAAACCACCAGATATTCCAATGTACATTCTAGTAAGAGTCAATAACTACACTGGGCCACCATGGAACTAAAATGATCTAAAGGATATACCTATAATACCTATATCACTAGGTAAGCATAGGAAAATTCCATTAACAATGGCATGGGAAATTACTATACATAAATCCCAAGGCCTCATCCTACAAAGAGAAACAATTGATATTGGTAAAATAGAAAGACAAGGACTAACATTTACATCTATATCAAGAGTAAAATCATTAAATGGACTTCGTATTCAACCAATGTTCTCTTTTGAGCGGCACTCCAAAGTGCAAAACAATCCATACACAATTATCAGAAAAAAAGAGGAGGCCCATTTACAATTACTCTCACTATGAAAAAATAAGGTATACACTTGCTAATCCAATCTCTTTCATATTAACTTTCAAACTAATTTACACTATGCAGTTAACAGTATATGTCTCTACAAAATATTTTCCCCTTCACTAACTCATTCAAACCTTTTTCATATGCAAGTGGACACTAAGCAAAATAAAACATATTCTCTAAACAACATTTCCAACATCTCTATCCAATACAAGGTGCAATAGCAAAAGATAAGGTGATACATGGAAGGTGGAAGATTGGTTCCTCCTAAACATCAACTACATGTATGCATAACACTTCCTTCTCTACTCAAACTCTATCTTATTATTTCACAACCAATTATATTCCCCAAAAAAAACACACAACATCAATTGTAAATTTAATTACTTTGTTCATAGAATATCTTCATAAAAATGATGAATCAATCAATCAACTAGACCTCTGCTAATGTTGGATGTATTTTATGAATAGGGACGGGATTTTCTTCAAGAATAAGTATCTTTTCAGAAACACTAATTTGAATTGGTTGTAGAGGTGACAGTATGTGACTTTTTGATGTTCCCTTTCAAGTTATGAACCTTGCAAGCATTTTTATAGGATGTTGACTACAAAATTTTTTTTGCTTCTGTAGTATGTTTCCAAAATCAACACACAAAACTTTTCCTCAAAATCTTTACTCAAAAATTGTGAAAAAAAAGAATTCTAGCAAACCAAGAAATTCTCGAACTGGCTTCACTATTGCTCATTATGTTGCTGATGTAAGTTTAATGTTGTCTTCAACCCTTAACATTTGATTAAATCATTTTGTGCTTTCTATAATTTCCAGTTATTAAAGTATCTACTTTTAATGTTGGAAAAAGTTACATATTAGGCGGTTCAATTCCTTCATAAGAACAAGGATTACATAGTAGCAAAGCATCAACACTTCTTGAATGCTTCAAAATGCTTTTTTCTTGCACGACTCTTTCCTCCACTCCCAGAGGAGTCTTCAAAGTCTTCATATCTTTCTTCCAAAGATTGAATTTACAATCATCCAAAATATTATTAATCAATCAATCAACCAGGCCTCTACACATGTTGGATGTGTTTGCTGAACAGGGTTGAGCTTTGCTTCAAGAATAAGTATCTTTTCATAAACACTAATTTGAATTGGTTGTAGAGGTGACAGTATGTGACTTTTTGATGTTCCTTTTGTAGTTATTAACCATGCAAGAATTTTTATGGGATGTTGACTACAAAATATTTTCTACTTTTGCAGTATGTTTCTAAAATCAACACAAAACTTTTCCACAAAAGCTTTACTCAACATTTGTGAAAAACAAGCACTCTAGCACGCCAAGAAATTCTCGAACTGGCTTCACTATTGCTCATTATGCTACTGACGTAAGTTTAATGTTGTCTTTAGCTCTTACCATTTGATTAAATCATTTTATGCTTTCTATAATTTCTAGTTATTAAAGTATCTACTTTTAATGTTGGAACAAGTTACATATTAGGTGGTCTAATTCCTTTATAAGAATACGGATTACATAGTAGCAAAGAATCAACACTTCTTGAATGCTTCAAAATACCCTTTTCTTGTAGGAATTTCTCCTCCACTCCCCTTCAAAGTCTTCATAATTTTATTTCATTGGTACATGATTTAAGGTATTTTGGTGCTTCACTTTTTGTAGATATATGATATATATTATGTCGTCTTTGTAGCTTACTATTATGTTTCTTGTTTTTAATAGCTTCAAATTTTCAAATATATTTTAACAACCACCTCAATGGCCCTGTTCCAACAAGAGGACCATTCTCAAGATTCATATATGATAGGTATTTTTTTATTTTTTTTCCATTTTGTTACTTCTCATAAAGTATGAAAAAACCTATCCATTTCTATCCACCTAACTTGGATTTGAATTTTTATTGTTGCATGCTATATTATGGGCTACAGTTTTAAACGCAATCTAGGAATTTTCAATGGTGTAGTGCACAATCCATGTTAAAAAATGGAATGAAATGGAGAGCATTGCAACTTAAATGATTGTTCATAAAGAAATAAGTTTTACCTTGCCAACTATGAGTTGTGGATTTGATTATATAAAATGTTATTTTGTTCTTTACATTCTTCTTAGGTCAATACCTAGAAAAGATTGACTTTACAATCATCCAAGATATTATTACACTAAAATCAACCACGCAGATTTCCTAGATGATGATGAAGAAGTAAATGTTATTTTATGTGCAAAAATCAAACTCTACTTTTGATAAATGCTTCATGAATATTGTTATGATTGCAATGAGCTAGTGTGAGAGAGGATGGAAAATTAGTATAATGATTTAATGCCTCCATGAAAATCCAATTTATATTTTGATTTAATTGTCTCAAGTCATGTGCACATGGAACAAATGAAGTCTAATTCTATCCCTATTAAATTGAAAATATTATTAAATTTATCTCTTTTGGGTTTTGAATTTAATGTGCTAAGGATGCACAAATGTCATATGTAAGATAGTTTGTAAGACATGTGTGGAGATGAAACAAAAAAATTATTTATCTCTAAAATGAATTTTCATATCAATTATTATCACGATTCGCCAATTCATATCATAATAGATAGGAAACCATGTGTATTCCACAAAGGATAATAAACATCTATCATAAAATAATTTGAATGGTAATTTGAAACAAAAATATATGTTACACCTTAATTGTAACATCTAACATACTTACAAATTATAGACTTCATCTCAAACATAAACTATACAAAAAATAATTGACATAACCATTAAACCTCCTCTGGTGCAACTGCTAGTTTTTAAAACTTTAACAAAAGCATTGTTATCGATATTTTAATGAGCCCTTTGTAGTAGGCGGGATTGGTTAATGGGAGGCCAAACCCCTCCATGGTCAGCCCCGAGTGGGGTTCGACCAGGGGAGTCAAATCCCCTTATTAAATCTTCTTAATTATTACTTCCTTTAGAAATAAACTTAGGCTTATTCGTATGCACTTCGATTTTTTTATATGCTTATTATATATGAAAAAAAGGTTCATGATGTTTATTTTAATATAAACTCTTAATAGTTATTTTAATATTTATGGATTTAATACAAATTCTTAATTATTGGATAGTCATTATATTTTTTTTTATAATGAAGGCGATAATTTTGATATAAAAGAAAACAACAAAATATCATAGTAATTTTATTATATTTAGATTATTACATTTAGGGAAATAAGGTATACATATGGATATTTACATTTATCCTTCAATTGCTTTTGTGAAAATAAATATAATATATTAGATGCATGTATATGAATTTACAGGAAGATTAAAACTAAGATCCAACTATTCCTTTACAGTAACCCAATAAGAAAGTAAGGACCAAGTGTTTATGTTTCTTTCTTGGATTTAAAATTTGTAGAGACATACCCACATGCTTTTCATTTACCTTTCTATAAGAGGAAAATTAATTTAAAACTCCGAAAGAATTTTATCCCTTTTAAACTTTCTCAAACAAGTTAGGAAGTTTTCTACCCAAGACATAATCCTTTTATTCCCTTAAATATTTACACCAATGACTACCATTATTACACTTATAAAGTCTATATTTACCCAACATTAGTTTCTTTATATCAAGGGATTGAAACATAGCTAATGTCCTCCTTGAATTTACACATCTAGTTGAAAGTATAAAAACATTTAGAAATTGCACCAACCACCATATACCCAAAAATTACATTTCCCCAAAACTCTACTCTTGGAACTTGAAGCTTTTTCCCAATTCACATGACTCATCGATTTCTGGAATCCTAACTTTTATAGGCTTTCTATTGATTCCAACTCTAATATATATGCACCTGAAAGAAGACAAAAAAAAGATGATATGGTCACAAGCTCTCCTCCCAACCATAGGATTGATAATCAATCCACCCCCAAGCTCTAAGGGTCACATAGCTCTCCCAAACTTACTATACACATGGCTTACATTTCCAAACTTGACACAAATCAACCATTCATTCACATGACTCAAATGCTCAAATTTAACACACAAAATGGATATTCATGTGCAACTTAACAAGGTGGAACTCCTGCCCTAAACAAACCCCAACACACACAACACCATCACAAAGGATTCAACATTAAATATTCACATAGATTTCAATAAAAAATACACATTTAAAGAAGAATCAACAAATATATACATAAACCAATGGACATTCCAACATTCATTTACATATCAACTAAACTCAAACCAAAAAGGGTAGATCTTACCAAAAGATTTGTGAAACCAAATGTGGAAGAATCATTCACTTTCTTCAATCCCTTTCCTTAATTCTTCCTCATCCATCCTTTCCTGATGCAGGACAACCTAACCTTGATACTATAATGAGCTGAATTTTTTTTTTCTCAATCCTTGAATTAGTTTAATGATCAAAATAGAGAGACAAATTCAGAATTCACACATTTCAAATTAACAATTTGTATTCCTTTTGTATTTCCATTCAAATAGATTCACAATTAGTTTGACACATTTCCCACACTAGAAAATTAACTGCATTTCCTCTCTGCAATTACATATACAATCAACAAATTAAATTATTTTCTCCATTAGATTGCGACTCTTTTTCTATCTTCACTGGGGATTTTATTTATTAATCAACCCTCTCCTTCCATGGTTTAGTTTCCTTGCGATTATGAGTGCTTGAGTTTCTTTTCTCTTCAATGTCTCTCTCCAACTGGCTATGAAACCCTCCTACTCTATACTAGTAGCTATCTGATGCAACTCACTTCCATCTTCACCCATGCAGTCTCCTTCTGGCTATGCAAGTCTTCTTAAGAGGATTTAATGCCTTTTAAGGAACCAATCATTACCCTTTTTCCTACTCACAGGCTCCTTCAATTAGCCTTTTCCAAGCTATTTGGCCTTCTCTCCCCTTTTCTTCACTTGGCACCTCTCTTCCCTTCAAGCCTTTTTTTTCTTTTTAATTTCTGATATGTTTCTCCAGTAGTGCCCCTTGTGATTCCATTGTTTGGTGTCCTTGGTTTATGGGTCCCTTCATTTTTCTGAAGATGAAGAGGCATCGACATAAAAAATAAATCTTATAGTTTTATTGCATAATGAATAGTAAGGCATCCCAAGAAAGATTGTCCTCTCATTTTACTTTAAATAAAAGAGGAAGATCTTTTATCTTATTCCATTATCTTCTAATTGCTTGAATACATGACAAGCTATCATAGGGACTAGCTTTACATCAACCAATTACATTTTCTTAAAACATATCTGCATCCATGTCTTATTAAAGCCTAAAATTTAAGAGGTTTAGGTACTGACTAAAGAGAGAAAAACTAAACAGAAATAAAACAAACCAAAATTTGAAGAAGATGAAATCATCCATTTTTTTTTTGTGGTGCTGATTGCCCATTCACCTACGTGCTCCTGCACCATTTCCATTGATTCTAACTCTGATATATATGCACCTGAAAGAAGAAGACAAAAAAAAATGATATGGCCACACGATCTCCTCCCAACCATAGGATTGATAATCAATCCACCCTCGAGCTCTAAGGGTCACATAGCTCTCCCAAACTTACTTTACATATGGATTACATTTCTAAACTTGACACAAATCAACCATTCATTCACATGACTCAAATGCTTAACTTTAACACACAAAATGGATATTCATGTGCAACTTAACAAGGTGGAACTCCTTCCCTAAACAAACCCCAACACACACAACACCATCACAAAGGATTCAACATTAAATATTCACATAGATTTCAATCACAAATACACATTTAAAGAAGAATAAACAAATATATACATAAACCAATTGACATTCCAACATTCATTTACATATCAACAAAACTCAAACCAAAAAGGGTAGATCTTACCAAGAGATTTGTGAAACCAAATGTGGAAGAATCATTCATTTTCTCCAATCCCTTTCCTTTTCTCCATCAAAATCTCCTCCCCAAATGAGGAAGGATAAGAACAACCAAGAAGCAAAAAGAGGGAATCCAAGGAAAAAGAGAGAAGCCCCTTCTCCTTTCAAAGAGAAATAATACGTAGAAGGAAAAAGGTAGCCAACTCCCCATTACTTCCCAACCACCTAACCAAATCCAATTTTCGCCACTGTTCATAAGTGGGTAATTAGAGTGGGCTTTCGATTTTATTTAAGGATTTTTATGGAATAAGACACCCTTAAACCATGGACCTACCACCTAGGAAACTTTTTAAACAGTTAAAACCAAATAAAAACTTCATAAAACACAAAATAAGTAGTCACATTTAAAAGGTGACTCAAGGGTCTAATAAAATAGCCTCTCACACATACATAACCCTTACAAAACAAGGTTAAAACACATATCCTTGACAAGACTAAAAATTGACAATAATAACAAAAGGGAAGTAGCTATGTGACCCCTTAATCAACATTGACCAATTTTAACCTGTTTACTCAACCAAAAAAAGGTGTCAATATTACTCCTAATTAATAATAATTGAAACAAATGACATATGGAAAATAAAATTCTAATAGTAATCGACTAAAGAATTAAATCTATACAAGAAACATATAATTTAACTCTCCCTACCTGTATAATAATTTTTAGAGTTGAGCAATAATTGTTCATACTATTTATATCAAAATATCACCACTTATGACAATAATATATTTAACTTACAATGAATACTACTATAAATAAAAATCATGTAATTCACATAATATACAACGTAATATCACCAATAACTAAACATCTTGATCATTACATACCTACATAGACAAGAAATAGAACTCATCTAGCTATCACATGAAATCACAACAACCATTAGTTAGATAATATTAGTTAGTTAACAATTAAAATATGAGAATCTTTGATGTTTAGGAACAATCATCACTAATGTGTATTATCTTAACATATAAGGACATAAAATATAGGAAATAAACCATCAACAACTAATAGGATCAACAAGGCCACAAGGGATGGGGTATTACAACCCCCTCTTCACTTGATCCTCAAGATCTAATTCATGGGTTCGTGCAAGAAATTTGTCCAGATGTTTCTATCATAGATACTTCTTCAATCTTAATGAAGAAATCAGACACACAATTGAGAAATCATGAGATCTCTTCAAAGTCAACGATGACTCCAATAGTCATAATTAATGGAGAAACGTTAAAAGGGGTAAATATCTATGAAATAGATATCCCCCAATAATGTACATGATTGGATTGAATTGAAGAGGAAGAAATCTCCTCTAGAAAAACTCAAGCATCCAATGACACTAATATCATCCAAGAAAAAGGAAAAATTCTAAAAAATATGCAAAAAAAAGTAATTTATATGGGAGTGGACCCAATGTCCATAATTTACCTAAAAAAAATAGATAAGTAACATTTTTATATGTAAAAATCGATAAATAATCAGATCTTTGTTTAAATTATATAGGACCTATCTTCGAACAAATTAGATTGGATCTTTAATTTATTCATTATTTTATTTAGGTTAAATATGAATCTATCAAAATGAGCCTACTTTAAATCTACATTGTTTATTTGACCCTAAAACCTTTCATTTAAATTTTTTAAATGGGTCAAAGTTGACTCCCTTCCCACTAGTCATTACTTGTCAAAAAATTATGAAATGTGTGGTTTGCATGCTAGGATGTTGTATAAAATAACAAACCTTAATTCACATTTAGACATATCACAATCAAGATATAATATAATTCTCTCCTATTCTAAGTATTGTATCATAATCTAGAGAGAATCATAGTACACCATTACATCATCAACTAGCATCATTAGTAACAAACTAATCATGCTACATGGTTGTTCAGTGTGTGTTTGATCATTATCCAAAACTAATAATTATATAAGGGTTTGAGTAAGGAGAATATTATTGTGTAACGAGTTCCTAAAGATGTAGAGGTGAATAGATTTTTGACATCAAAAGGTGCATAGGTCATTTTCATGATCATGGGTGAAATTTATAAATTGGTTTATCTCCATAAATATAGAGGTCATTTCCACAAAATATATGTCATCCAAACAAGAAAATAGTACAAGAAGCAATATGTCAAAGCTTACAAATTTTAGATCCAATAACAAAGCACTAATTAGGATCACTAGGTGCAATCTTCATCAAAGTACTTCATTGCCTCAACTAAAGCGAAGTCCTTGTTCTCTCCTTTATCATTTCAAAAAGTGTGTAGTGTTATAATTATCACATCTTTTCATGGTGTTATTTTATTATCCTTGCTAGTTTAATTCATTTTCCACCAACCTCTCATATTCATCCTACCAGTAATGTAGTACCCCAACTAGACTCACTCAAATAATTATTATTTTAATCTTAATAACTTTATTGAAACTCTACAAAGTTGTTTCCAAGTAATATATTAGGAGTTTTCTTTGGATTTATGTGTTTGATATAAATTACTATTATTTATTTTTGACTAATTATGATAGTTGAATTTGTTAGTTTTTCAAGATTTATAAGTTAATTTTATATCACTAGTTTTCATCATCTAATTCTATTGTTTAATATATTTTATTATAGGACTATTGTGTTTATGAATTGAGTTTATTTTGTGAGGACTTATCCTTGTGATGCTCAAAATTGACGCAAGCACAGTATGAATGAGTCAAACTCCAAAAACATGTTTATTTGCACACTTGTTAAGAGGAACATGCCTAGTCACTCTTGCTCTTGTGACAAGAGTTATTCGAGCAAGGGTGGAACTAACGAGTTATTTTATTTATGGGTAAGAAAAAAATCATGAGTGGTAGTTGTTTTGTTGTTGTGGCTTGTTTGTGCATGATGTTGATGTTTGACTATGATTTTGTGATTATTTGGATGGAGTTGAGAGATTAACACTAGCAATAAACCCAATTTGGTGTTTCCAATTTATCTTATGATTTTGATGTCTTGTTTAATTTCCTCATAAATTTGCTTTATGAATCGCCCTGAATGTGAAACATTCTTTTGATACAAGGCCTTGTTGTGTTTTTTTTGAGTTATAGTAGGATTTGTGTTTTCTTTTGAATTATTTCTTTAGCAAGCTATTTTTGAGATGGAAATTTTTATGTAATTTTATCTAAGATTGACTTGATCTAATCATCTCTCAATTTAGGGCACATTGAGTACAAAAACCAAATGAGGAAGAGGGATGAGTGTTTTTTTTATTAAATGCCTCATGTTGGGATCAAGGTCTTTCCTTTTATTTTTGGTGTTTTCACAAATTTATGAGTTCTCTATATACAACTACCCTAGATGAATGGAAAAATTAAACTAATCTACTCCTTGCATTTTTCTCAAATTGAAATACTATGTAATTATTATTTGCCTGGAATGAACTTTTTAAATGGATGCAAACTCATGTGAATTTTCCTAAGATGCATTTCCTTATGTTTTGTGTTTTGATTTTTTGGGATAATATAATCTAATACAATAAGTGCAATTAATCTAAGATCTAGAAGGGGTTGGGGCCCTAGCTCGGTTGGCTAAATCTTTCCTGTTGCAGGAGGTTGGTCACAAGGTCTAGTCTCCCCCACCCCCATGGTAATGGAGGGCATGTCGCGCCAGTGCTGCCAGTCACATTAAAAAGTTTACCAGGCGCACTGCAGTTTATAGGGGGTCGTGCTACCCGATTCCTGTAGTCTAATAAAAAAAAAATCTAAGATCTAGAAAAAATAGGAAAATATAATCTAAGGTCTAAATCTAACAAAGTGAAAAATTCTAAACTATCCAAGAAGAGATAATGAATTTACTTTTGTGAGGGAAAAATAATTAAAAATAATTTTTTAATTACTAAATCTATAATAACTTTTCAAAGTAAAGATCTCATGAAAAATATGCTTGGTGCTAGTGCAATCTTGCATCCTCAAGGATCTAACTTTATATGTATTCTTCTTTGAAATAACTAGGATCTCTACTTGATGATAGGAAAGAATAAGGATATTGAGGGAAATTGGGAGTTGTATGCAAGAATCTTAGAAGCATGGAAAAATATAAATTAAATGGCTCTTGAAGTCTTGTGTAAAGCACCATATTGTTATGGGGGAAACAATACAAAATATTGTTCCTCTAAAGGCGATTTACTATGGGAATGAGAGCTCTTCAAAGGAATGGAAAGAATGAAAGAAGAAAAATAGGCTCCCCTAAATTTGATAGGGAGGGAGGTAATTATAGTTGGGGAAGAAACAATGTGGTGGGATTGATTAGAAGAAGACTAAAGTGTTAATTGGGATATCATAAATAATTTATTGGGAGATAAAAATATTGATTGAGAGTTAAGCGGAGAGAAGAATTAGTCAAGTGGAACAGTGGTTTAATTAAGACTAGAGAGAACTTTCAATAAAAATAGAAGAAAAATGGCCAAAACTTAAAGTAATTATAGATGTCAAAAGATGATAGGGCTCATTTTGGGATTAGGGTTACCCATTTGGCTAGGTTAGGTTACACAAGTGACCCTCTAGTTGAGGATCTACACAAGGTGTTTGAGTATGTGAAAAGAATTGAAACTTAGTTTGGGGGTTGAACAAGATGGTCAAGGGGCTAAATAGGTTAGGGTATGTGTCATCAAGCCTAAACCTATTAACATACGATGCAATTATATGATTTTGTGGGTCATGAGATTGATTGCTAGTTCATCATCAAATTACCATGCTAACGCATGTACAAATTTGAGTACTTATAATCCCTAATGGAGAGAGAGAATCATCAGGGAGAATTTTTTCTAGTGTATTTATATGTTTGGAAATGTATCATAATTCTCATATTTATTATTTTTTAGTATTAGTGATTAGTATCCAATTGGGTGTTAAATCAATTTTTTGGTGTTGTTTTGGTGTAATGGCCATTCTAACTATTATTAAATTATAATATAAGGTTATAGTTATAGTGTATGAAATTCAATCCAACAAAGAAAAGACTAATTTCATTCGTCAAATGATTCCAATGGACATTGCATTAGTATCAACTAGTTCTTTTACAAAATAAACTAATCTTCTAGTGGTATAATAGAAAGAGAAAATTAATTTAGTTGAGCCTAACTTGTTTTTGATCAATAGAAAAAATAGGTTCTATAAGGGACCTGAAACCCCAAAATATAAAATGCTGCTACAATAGAATAAATCATAGCCAACCACTTGCAAAAAAAAACTAACCAAGAGCAACCGATAAACCACAACAAAACAAAAAGCACCTAAACAATAGACTTTAATTTTTTTAAGGGTCTCAACCACCTCTATTTCATATTGATAATGTTTATCAACCAACATTAGTAGCTCTTCCTTCTCATCTTCAAAGGTCTTTTTTTTTTTTCCATGATTAGGAGCACTAGGCCCCTACTTAACTTCCACCATCGATGTATTATCTTTATCCTTGCCTGGAAGCACCTTCATATGTTGGTGGAAGATTTCCCACCCATCATCTACTCTTTCCTAAATTCTCACAATTTTCCAATGATAATTTTTAAGGTTTCCACATTATTATTAATGGAATATTGACTAATCTTCGAGAGCTTTTCCGTATTGGTTTTAACATCTAAAACATATTTTCAATTTTTTGATGTGATTCTCATGATCCACTTTGAGCTCTTGAACATCTTCCTCAATATTTATGATTTTTTATTTAAATCCTCCACCCTAAAGGATGAATAGTCAAAATCCTCATCAAAATCGTTCACCTCACTGGAAACCTTCTCATGTAGATCCCTAAGTTCAATATTAACTTTGTTAAGTTCCCTTAGGAATCACTTGGAATTTGAAGCTTCTAATTACACTATCTATAGCCACCCATAAAACATTTGTAATTGCTTCCCTATCATTAATTAGGTAGTTGAAGTCCTCCAAAAAAGGATCAATCTTGGCAGCTTCAATCTAATTCTTAGCAAGGCCCATCATAGGGGAGAGATCACCATCCATTCTGACCTCTCTTTGCTTGTGGGTTGTATCCTCACCTAGATTATCCTTACCTTTAACATCATCCCCCCTTGAACCCTCCAAATTTCCCTTTCTCTGGACACTACCATCATCCTCGTCTCTTGTCTAAGACCCATCCAACCAAGAGAGCACTTTTTTGGGACTCTTCTTAGGCAAAGCCTTTTTAGAGGGGGCTTTCCTTTTATTCTTCCCACTCAAGGCCAAGGGATAAGAAGAGAGGGCCACCACCAAGTCCATCCCAC
The DNA here is from genome assembly GCA_007115665.2 of Sequoiadendron giganteum. Taxonomy (NCBI): domain Eukaryota; kingdom Viridiplantae; phylum Streptophyta; class Pinopsida; order Cupressales; family Cupressaceae; genus Sequoiadendron; species Sequoiadendron giganteum. The sequence goes on from CM021107.1 coordinate 340,711,302, forward strand.
CATAAAAATCCATATAGTCCTCATCATCATCAATTATCATAGTATTAGAGCCCTTATCAGACACCACATGATGCTTTTGTTGGAAATATGTGCCTCAATCCTACTGATCTGAACCTTTTGAAAGAGAAAATTGGTGAGACACCTGAGATATCCTGTCGATGAGCTATTTAGTCCTAAAGGCTTGAAGTGTTTAGATCGGCAAGACCTATGGTCGGTCTTGCCGATGGGAGCCATCGGTGTAACCTAAATAGTCGATGCAATTTTCCTAACTCTCGGTGAAGATAAAAGTCTGGCTGAAGAGTTCTGTCAGGGAGACTCTGGCTGATGAATAGTTCATCGAGCTAACTTTGGTCTTCGGTTAGACCTGGGGAGTTTGGACTGATAGAAGAATTCTGGCCAATGGGTCGTGTCAGTATGTCTCTGGTTGATGATCAGATCAGGGTGACATTGGTCTTTAGAATGACTTGTGAATTTCACTCTGGTGCTTATGGTCTGGCCAACGAGTTATATCAGGGAGACTCTTGCTGAAGTGAAGCACGTTGGGTTGACATTGGTCTTCTAGTAGACTTGAGAATATTGGACCGACTATGTTAGTCTAGCCGATAGGTCTGATCGGTGTGAGTCGTGCCGATAAACAGATGGTCAGGTTGACACGGGACTTTAGAATGTATCTTACCAATAGTGATGGTCTGGCCAATGTGATCTGATTGGTGTGAGTCTGGCCGAAGGTGCTTGGTCGTTGTGACATGGTCTAGCAGGATGAGTTCTCAAGGTTGCTCTGAAGTAGGATGTTTGGTCAATGGGTGTGTTTGGTGTGACTCCTATCGATGAAGTGTTCTAAATTGCAGTGAGTTGAAGGTCATCAGGGTGACATCAGACTTCAATGAGACTTTTTGATCCTTTTTTGATGGTGTTGTTCTAGCTAATAGAACTATTCATGTTGCTCATTGATGTGACTCAAGCCGAAAAGATGGTTCGAAAGGTGTTTGAGATTAATGACATCAGGGTGATTGGAGGCTTCAATGTGACATTATGAACTCTTTCTGGTGGACATTGTCTTGTCGATAGGCCTAGTTGAGACTTCAAGACGTTGAATGACATTAGGGAAAATTTAGTGATTGGTGTCTCTTTCTAGACTGTGACCGATAGACAAAGTCAGGATGATGGATTTGAAGATGGACTCGGTTGGACAAAAATTGACCTGGTCGGACTGCTGAGGTGTATGATGGACATTGGAGGACTGTGCTAAGTTGGTGGTGATCGTTCTAAGATTGGTCAGATTGACAGTTACTCAATAGGGAACTAAACCAAATTGTTTGTTCAGAGGAAAAACTAATCGTTGGATTAGCTGAATGAGATGGTTCGACATGGAAGTTTCTATGTGTTTGAACTATATGTTGATAAGCATTGTAACGATGAGAATTTTGTGAGAAAGGACATGAAGAATGTGAACCTATGAAGGCCAAAGAGGCTGGGCTAGCTAAGAGGCTGGCTAGGAGAGAGTCGACTGGTTAAAGGAGATGAATCTACACTATGTACTAGGTGAAGGTATTGTAACAGTGTGAGGATTCTGAACAATGTTGCTATCAGTTTGTCTCAAGATGAAACAAGATGTAATTCCTGTAAAGGCTATGAGCCTAAGATTGTATTGTAACTTTGTTTGTTCTTGAATAATACAATGGCTTGATCTTATAGAGTGTGGGGTTTTTTTACCCAAAAGGGTTTTCGCCACGTAAATCTGTGTGTCCATATTTTTGTCTTTCATGTTTATTGATTCTGTAAATTTGAATTTGGTTAAGTCTGCATGTTCTTTTCTTAGAAGGGTTAATGTGGGAAATCAATTGTGCCAATTTCCACTTTATGGCATAGTAGTGTGTGTCTTTGAGGAAATTTGAAGGAATTAAAATCATTAGAGGCACTGCTATTCTTAGATGTTTCTTTTTGAGATGACCCAATTTTTCCTTACAAGTGGTATCAAAGCCTTCTTCTTTTTGTTGGTTCTCGGTATTTCTCCTGTGAAGATTTCTTAGTTTGCTAGGCTTGAAGAAATCTGGAGGAATTGACTAATGATTGATCCTTTGGTGAGTAAAATTCCTTGCTCTTTTGAGACAACATGCAACGTGAAAGACATTGAAGATGGAAAAATTGGAGTTGATTATATTGTAAGGATGTGGTATGAGGCTCCTAGTTGGCAGCGAATGATCCAGATGCAAGGGGTGTGAATTTATGTTTATGGTTGTGTTACAACAGAGCGTGGTTCATACTGGGTGTTTGTGTGAGAGGCTCCCTGATGGTATGGAAATGCTTGGGTTGTTATTCAACCATGTAGTATTGAGCTTGTGCTAGGTGTTTTGACTTAGCTTTGAAGGTGTTGTTCTCTATTACCCTGATTGCATGAAGGGTATGAAGTTGATCTTTGGGTGGTTTGAAAACTTCTGAATAGCTTGGCTCTCTCGAATGCATGTGCATGCTTGTGGTTTTGGAATTGGTCTAGAATGGGCCTGGAGTTCCTATACTACTTGTTCCTTTTAAGGATACCTTGTACTTGCATGGCTCAGATTCATGCTCTTTCGTTCTGAAGGTTTTTTTTATAGATTTTCCTAAAAAATCTATGGTGATGCATATTCATGTTAGTTCATTATTTTGGTTAACCGTGATGGTTGTGTGAAGACTCTTGAGTCATCTAGATGTGTAGTGGATATGGATGTGTATGGGTGTTTTATAAACACAGTGATTTTGTAGGTTTTACACAGTCAAGAAAAACTTGCGGTTTTGTGGAGCTGCTGGTAAAACTATTTTCTAGACCTTGGTTGTTTGGGGTGTTGTTGGATGAGATAGTTGCAGTTCTCCATGTAAGTGCTACTTTCTAGTTTCCTAGACTATGGTGCTTGAGTTGTGGACATGTTTAGCAAATCGGATTTGGTTGTGATCTGGTGTTTGAGTCAAATTGTCTATGTTGTTGTTCTCTTTGAGATCTAAATTTTGCAATTCCTAGTGCGATGATATATTTGTAGGTTTCATTGATTGAATCTACGGGTTGAGCATGTTGTGGGATTTATTTACCTACATGTTTGATGTGGGACAACTCGGAAGTGGACTGTCAATATCCATGAGGTTTGATTCAGTGTTGGTGTAGATCTGTTAGCTGGCCGTGTTTGTGGTCATTTGTGCATTGGCGTGGTTGCTTCTGGATGAGAGGAAGGATGGTGTTGAGTACTTGAATAGTCAATTATGGGGACCTGTAGTGTGTGTATCACAATGTCATGGAGAGCTTGATACACATTTTAGTGTAAGCTTTTGACAGTGATGGTGTGGTCTACATGGTTTGGAGATCTTGGTGCTGCTTGGCATTGTTGTCAGATGGACATGTTGTCGATTATACTTGGAGGTTTTTCAGATCAAAAGATGTTTGGTCATGATGCTTAGAAAGCTTGTATGTCATGGTTCAGTGGGAGCTTTAGCAGTGACTATGGGTTCATCACTTGGTGGTGAATGATCTTCTTTAGTGTTGCAGATGTTACTAGGAGGGACTCTTAGATCCTGTTGCTGCAGAAGGGTTCTTTCACATTTACATGGACACTATTTGAGGATGTGCAACATTTTGGAACCATGGATGATGTTTGGAGTCTTTGGTTGAGGTGTTGGTGGTGCTTGATAGGTGATGTTGTTCTAAGTTGTTTTATGCCATGCTTGTGGATTAGAGTTTTGAAATGAGGCATTGCTCTTCAGACCACGGTGAGGTCACTTGGAGCATGGTTAGGTGAGATCATAGTGTCATGATAAGTTCCTGGTTCAGATGATTGGAGCTTTGATAGTGGTCTGGTGGTTCTCCATGTTTTGGGTGCATTGGTCATATACTTTAGAACTTAATGTTATTGCAGTAATGTAGTTTGGAGTTCAACATGGGATGATCATTTCTAGGTGTTCATGGATACATGGAGAATAAGGTGAGGCTGTAATTCTTTTGAGAAAGGTGTTGATTTAAGTAGAAAGTTTGAGAGGCCTACACCTTGGTTGGGAGTGAGTTCAACAAAGACCATTGAGGAGATTACTCTTGGATGAGTCATGGTGGCTTGTATATCTTGGAGGAGCATTCTCATTCCCCACTCTTGGTCTGCTTGGTAGTGAAGTCTAATTTGAGAGGTATTTTCCCATTGTATCTTCCAAATGTATTTTATGCTTTCTTTCATGATATGTATCTTGAAGTGTTGTTTACTGGCTTTGGAGGATTCATAGTGGAATATGGACAACATGGTTTATCTCCTTGAGCTTTTGTGTTATATCATTTATTGATGAGAACTGGTAGGAGATAGTTATATGGGCTAATTTCCTGAGATGGGAAATGAAGTAGTTTGATCTTCTTTGAGAGGCTTACATCCATGATTGATTACATGTTACATTTTTGATATGTTTGATCTTGGTGATTGAACAGTTGGGTGTTGTTATGGCTTTTCTCTTGGGGTTGTGAAGGAGATCATACTTGACACAACTGGGTTTTAGAGGTGTATGTAGGAGGATGTTCTATAGGTATATGTTGTGCAAAGTTTCTCTCTTTGGTCTAGGTTGTCTTCCTGTAAGTTTGATTTCATTTTACATTGGTTTGATATTTGGTTGGAGCTTTTGATTTCACTCAAGTTTTTGAGTGGTAACTTGGAGGTTCTTTATCTCTTTCCTATGTTGGGTGTGAAGAACTTGGAAGAGCTCTGGAAGACTATCGAGAGAAATGATTCTTGTAGCAGTTGGTTGCAGTTTGTGTATATCATTGTGGATGTTTCCTTGGTACTATGTGGTTACACTTTCTATGTGTTTTCATTGGTAGACTTGTTATGCCTTTGATCTTTCAAATTTGGCATTACCTATGCAGTGGGAGTTTTTGGTTGTGCTTTGTCTTCTTCGACTAGTTTGTACATGGATCTTGTATCTATAGTTAATGGGTTGGATTTGAAAGAGGCATGAGTTGGATAATGTGGGTACCTTGAAGGTATGTGAGATTGGATGGATAGCACGAGCTGTGGGTGTTGTTTTCAGTAGCGTGGGTTGATCAGTTGGATGGGAGCAGTCATGTTTTTGGTTGTTGTTCTAGCTGATGTTCTATCTTGTTTCTATAGAATGTCTTCACAGTTGTGTTCTAGTTTGGGCCTTGGAAGTTGATGTTGTTTTTAGTTCTGTATGGTTTGTTGTTGGTGCTCTGGAGTGGTTAGTAAGATCTTCATCAAGTGGGAGATTGTTGGAAATATGTGCCTCAATCCTACTAACCTGAATCTCCTGAAAGAGAAAATCGGTGAGACACCTGAGATATCTTGCTGACGAGATCTTTTGTCCTGAAGGCTTGAAGTGTTCAAATCATTGATACCTATGGTTGATCTTCGTGATGGGAGCCATATGTGTAACTTGAATAGTTGGCACAAGTTTCCTAACTCTCGACGAAGATAAAATTATGGCCGAAGAGTTTCGTTGGGGAGACTAGTCGATGAACAGTTCATCGGTCTAACTGTGGTCTTTGGTTAGACCTGGGGAGTTTAGATCGACAATACAATTCTGGCCGATGATCAGATCGAGGTGACATTGGTCTTTGGAATGATCTGTGAATGTCACTCAGGTGCTTGTGATCTGGCCGAAGAGTTCTATCGGGGAGACTCTTTTCGAAGTGAAGCACGTTAGGATGACATTGGTCTTTGGGTAGACTTGAGAATGATGGACCGACTATGTTAGTCTGGCTGATACGTTTGATCATGTGAGTCATGTTGATGAACAGATGGTCAGGCTGACATGAGACTTCAAAATGCATCTTATCGACAATGATGGTCTAGCCAATGTGATTTGATCAGTGTGAGTCTGGCCAACGATGCTTGGTCGTTGTGACATGGTCTAGCAGGATGAGTTCTCAGTGTTGCTCTGAAGTAGGATGTCTTGCCAATGGGTGTGTTCGGTGTGACTCCTGCCGATGAAGTGTTCCAAACTGCAGTGAGCTGAAGGTCATCGGGGTGACATCAAACTTCGATGAGACTTTCTAATCCTTATTCGATGGTGTTGTTCTATTCAATAGAACTGTTCATGTTGTTCATCGGTGTGACTCAAGCTACCAAGATGGTTTGAAAGGTGTTTGAGCTTAATGACATCGGGGCGACTAGAGGCTTCAATGTGACATTATGAACTCTTGTCGGTGGATATTGTCTTGTCGATAGGCCTGGTCAAGACTTCAGGATGTTGAACGACATTGGGGAAACTTTGGTGATTGGTGTCTCTTTCCAAACTATGATCGATAGAAAAATTTAGGTTGATGGATGTGAAAGTGGACTCAATTGAACGAACATTGACCTGGTCGGATTGCTGAGGTCTATGATGGACATTGGAGGACTATACTGAGTTGGTGGTGACTTTTCTATGACTAGTAAGATCGACTATTCTATGACTGGTAAAATCGACAGTTTCTCTATAGGGAACTAAACCAAACCATTTTTTCAGAGGACAAACTGATTGTTGGCTTAGCTGAATGAGATGGTTCAACATGGAAGTTTATTTGTGTTCGAACTGTATGCTGATAAGAATTGTAACAATGAGAATATTGTGAGAAAGGATGTGTAGAATGTGAACCTATGAAGGCCGAAGAGGCTGGACTAGCCGAGAGGCTGGCTGGGAGAGAGTCAACTAGTTAAAGGAGATGAATCTACACTATGTATTGTTTGAAGGTACTATAATAGTGTGAGGATTCTAAATAATATTGTTGTCAGTTTATCTCCAGATGAAACAAGATGTAACTCTTGTAAAGGCTACGAGCCTAAGATTGCATTGTAACTCTGTTTGTTGCTGAATAATACAATGGCTTGATCTTTTGGAGTGTGGGGTTTTTTACCCGAAAGGGTTTTCCCCACGTAAATTTGTGTGTCCATATTTTTGTCTTTCATGTTTATTGATTCTATAAATTTGAATTTGTGCATAGTGTTGAATTTTGTTAAGTTTGCATGTGCTTTCCTCAGAAGGGTTAACGTGGGAAATCAACTATGCCAGTTTACGCTTTATGGCACAGTAGTTTGCATCTTTGAGGAAATTTGAAGGAATTAAAATCATTGGAGGCACTGTTGTTCTTAGATGTTTCTTTTTGAGATGACTTTATTTTTCCTTACAACTTTCACTTATTACTCTTGATTTTCCATTTCTATTTCATAGGTTTAATGTAAAAAATTTATTTGGCATACTCCATAATAAGCAAGATCAAACCCTTGTGTAGAACCATAGCACTAGGGTTTTTATGATTCAAAAAATACTCTAGAGAAACAAGTAGGAAAAACAAAAAGACACCAACAATTTATGGAAAAAATGATGAAGGAAGTTGAAATGAGCACCCAAGATTATAGTGAACATATCGTCAAGAGTGACATATCTCATAATCACCTCAGTAATTTCAACCCAAATTAGCTTAATTAACATTATGTCATAGCTCCATGAAATCATCTTCACCAGCTTCTCCCTTTCATCACCTTTGAAAAATGATTCAATGCCTCATCATTGGATTTCCTATCCTTGAAAAATTACCTTCCCTATAACTAGAGCCTAGTAACCTCCTCAATCAACTCCTCAAAAATGGTCAAATTGACACCTAGAACCATCAAAGTTCTCTCCTTCCATCTACTCACAAATATTCAGTAGTTTCATGGTCATAACCATGAAGTCTCTCCATGTAAGTGTGAAACCACCCTTACCAAAAATACTCCACACCTTTGGTTTTCTCTTGTGGCCTTTTCAATATAGTGACTCAACATGGTTTTGATCCCCTCCCATATTCACCATAAGCACCCTTGTCTTCTTAGACGATAAACTACCATAGACCCAAAAATGATAATGCAACTTCAAAACACCCACAAAGCATGTGAAGGTAATACAAAGGCGATTAACATCAATATAAAGGATGCCAAGAATATCCACAAGCATGGACAATTACCCCTTCTACACTTAAGAATCCTAGGGAATCACCCCTTTATTGGCATGAAAATTCACCAATCTATTTCCCTCTCTAAACACATGGGTGATCATAACTTCATCAAAAGTCTTTATCATGATTAAGGAATCACCAATAAGGGACTCAATCAACCAGCTATGGGGGGTTAAATTTTGCAAACATTTGATAATATTAAGCGAATCCACCTCAAGCCATAGTTTTTAAAACCCCTTTTAAAATTTCCAAATTAATGACATTAAAGGTTGCTTTGGCTTTGGATAAGTGGTTAGTTTGAGTGTCATTGCTACTATAAGCCTACCCTCATCATCTCTTAACACTCACCACATCTAATGGGCCTAGGTTTCCCCTTGGTCACCCCATAAAAAATAGCTTTGATCCACTCTTTAGGAGGTCTTCTCCAAGCATCATTATCTCTAGGTTTTTCAAAGAATTGAAAGAGAAAGATAAATCCAAGTTCAACTTCCACTTAGCAACCACCCCATAATCATACTTCAAAAAAAAAAAAATTAGACCAACCCCCTACCTATCCTAAAGCCCAACAAGGAAATTTTATTTAATAACACGCTATATATTTTGGAAAAAAAACTCCTCCTTGAGCTTTTCCCCTCTAAAGATCTTGTTGTTCCTCTCCTTCCATAGCCCCCAAGCAATATGAGGAGCCGCCAAAGACCAAATCAGCTAAATAGAAGGTTAGAGGAGGGACAAACCCATTGCTCCAAAAACTCCATGAAGGAATTCAAAAACAACTAACCAAGGTTCTAAAGTGACAAGAACCCGCCCCACACATCCTCTGAGAACTTGCAATTAAGAAATATATGGAAAGCATCTTCAACATTGAATTCACACAAAGTACATCTGTTGGGAAGAGAAAACCCACACTTACAAAGAATATCAACAATTAGGACCTTCTTCTAAACTAGGAGCTAAAAAGAAATATTATGCACCCACTGCAAATCCATAAGAGACCCATTAGCACACCAAACATCCTCCCAAAATAAAATTTGACTCCCATCCCTAAAAATCCATCTCGATCCTTTGTTGATAATCTTCCAAGTAGGAAGCAATTTCCTCCAAATACAAGAACCGGTAGGGATATTATCAACCATCATCATCTCCCCAACATTTCCTACACTCAACAAGGTACTTTTTCTTTAAGATGGAAAACCAACCAACATTCTCAAAGAAAATTCACCAAGTATTTTTGGATAGAAAAGCTAAATTAATTTTTTTGATATTCTTGATGTGTAGGCCTCCACACTTCTTAGGTCTACAAACTTTATCCCATGCCACCAAGGGAATTCTATTTTTTTCTTCTTATATCCTCCCCAAAGGAAGAACTTTTGAATTTGCTTCATCTTTTCCTCAAACTTAGCCAAAAATTTAAACAAGATCAAGGTGTAAATAGGTAAAAAATTTGCAAGGCCTAAATAAGCTACAACTTCCCCACTTGACTAAGTAAAACTCCTTTCCACCCTACCAACTTAAAATTTAAATGGTCAAGTATCCTGAGCTAGAGAGAATCAAGAGCCTTCGAATCACAAAGTGGGAAGCCTAGATATGATGCAAGGAGACTCCCTAATTTTTACTTCAAGGTAGCAAATTGTTTAGCTTGAAGAGGAGGAGTATTGGGAAAAAAATATCTGACTCTTAGGAAGGCTAAGCAATTTCCCCAAGCTTTCTTATACCTCTCAAAATAGTTTTGATAGAATTAACTTCTTTAATCGAGGATTCACCCATAATAAAAATATAATGATTGAATTATTGATGCGATAGAGGCTTGCACAAAGAGGAAGGTTTGACACCTCACAAAGAACCAGAGGAAACATTAAGCTGAATACATCTTCCCAAAACTTTCACCATAATAATAAAAAGAAAGGGAGAGATAAGGTTCGCCTGGCGAAGTTGTGAGAGCTTTGAAAGAAGGGAGAGGGAGATCCATTAATCAAAAATGAGAAGCATGGGGAAGAAACTATCTGAAGGGAGAGGGAGATCCATTAATCAAAATTGAGAAGCACGACGAAGAAACCATCTAAGAGATGAGCTGAATTTTCTTTTCCATCAAAAAAAATCTCAACAACACCTTAGCCAAGAAATTCCAATTCACTCTATCACAAACTTTGACCATATCAAGGTTTAAGATAAAACCTTCCTTCTTGTTAATAAACAAAGAGTGAATCACTTTATGAACCATAATGATTGAATCTAAAATTTGTATCCCATGAACAAAACCACTTTGTTGCTTAGAAATCAGAGAAGGGAGGATATCTTGAATCCTGACCAAAAAACCTTTAGAAAAGATTATATAAATAGATTTTCAAAGACTAATAGGCCTAAAATTACCGAACAAATTAGCATCAGAAACCTTTGGCACCAACATAAGAAAGGTTGAATTGAGTTCTTTCAATAATTTCCTACAACCAAAGAGCTCCTTAGTAGCATTAACAACATCAAGAGTAACAATGTCCCAAAAAATTCTGAAAGAAAAGAAGGGGAAAGCCTTTGGGGCTCAGGGAATTATTCCCTTTGAATGAAAAAACTGTTAGAAACCCTAGATCAGACATGCAAACCTAAACACCTTCCACAGAAGAGAAAACATAAAAAAGCAGAGCTTTGCATGCGAATGTACAAAATGATATATTTAGGAATTCAATGTTACAATGAGATGATTTGCTTTATAAAAGCAAAGTATGCAACCCTAATGTTGACCTAAAAATAGCTCAACCTAAGTAAAGTTATGCAAGTTTAATTTAATATTAATTACACTAACACCCCCCCATAAGTGCAACTTAGGGAGACTAGATAAGCATGCACCTAAAACTAAGATGAATGCAAGAAACCATGAATGGGTCCCGGAAACAAGGCTTGATCAAGTACCCATGTACAAATGCAATAATGAGGTAGAGAAGGAAAACCCAGTGGGACAACCCCCCCTACAATGAGATGACTGCTACAAAGAAGCACTGGAAGAACACTGTGGAGTAACACTGGAACCACAATCCGGCAAGCAAGGAAAGATAATTCTATCTACAAGAAACCATATCAGAATCATAATGATGCAACAACAGACCCGATGCCACGGAACACTCGAACACTCCAAATTGGAACAACCCTAGAATCCATAAAGCAATAGTAGATGATATGATGATGACAGAATCTGGAAGCCATGAATCTCGATGCCAATGCCAAACTAAGACTGAAACTCTTCCATGGGAAAAAGTACCATACAGACTCGGGAACAATAACCACAAATTTAGTGGCCCTCAAACTGAGATGGATCCGATGCGGATCACTAACCATAGGCTCTCAATCTAAAGTGTGAACCAAAATGAATCTGGTATGTGTCAAGCTAAGACAAAATATGGCCAATAAGAAACTAAGAAACCAAATTACAACCCATGCGAGTTGTCATCAAAATATAATGAAGATTATTATGCAAGAAACCCCCCCGAAGGAACTTTACATCAGTTCATTTATTGCAATCCCCAATGACTGAAAAAGGAGAGAATTCCTAAACATGCATAAAAATAAAATTAAAAAAGACTTCATATCTGTATATAGGACTGAACCAGCTTTCCAATGCCGCAAGAATGGCGAAAAAAGGATTATCGAGTCAAAAGATATGCCCTCCGGAGTGAAAAACACAAGTTCTGCGTTCAAGTACATGCAAAATAAATCTGGAGCATAATCAAGAAAAATAACCTGCACCATAGGATTGGGCTCGGAACCATCTTTCCAACGATATCTTATTTATGAAAAACCGACTCTGTATGCAAAAATTACACCCGATTTGGTGAAAGTGCTCCAGAATGGCCAATAAGGCCTGCAGGTAGCCCAGGGGGCTAAAACAAATTGGCCCCTGGTCCTGCATGCGACCAGGGGGCTGGGACGGAGCCCCTGGTCACCCATGTGACTGTGTGGGATGTGCAGAAGCTGGCCGGGGGTTGGGCGCATAGCGCCCGGTCCCCCATGTGACCCTAGCTGCGGATGTTGGAGCCCGCGGGGGCTGGGCCGACTGGCGGTGCTAGGTGGGGGAGCCACCGGCGGTGGTGGCACTGGTGGCAGGTCCTCTCTGCACTGTGAGCACCAGGGCGGATCCCCAAAACACCTTTTTTATAAAAAAATTTCGAAATTTGTGCCTTGGGAAGCGTGTCAAGGAGGCCATACGGCTTTCCTAGCAATTTTTTTCTGCCTTCCGGACCAACTTCGCCAAAATCGATGAGACAAAGGGCGATCTTAGGGTTTTGGGGTGCTACGAACGTGATGGCAGTGTCCGTTTTGCTCCAAGATGCTCCGAAAAGATGACAACCTCCAGAGCTTACAAAAATCACCCAACTTGAAACCCTCACAGATCTGGCAAATCATGGCCAAAATCTGCAAAATGAAAGCCAAACCTGAATTTTCCTAGCACTCTGAATCCAATGGTGAAGCCCAATTTGATCCAAGACACTGCATAAATGAACTCAAGGCATGATACCCTCAAGGAACCCCGAACGAACTCTGCAATGAATTTCTCCAGAATTTGAGAAGGGGCTGCATGTCAAGGCTCTGATACCATGTTAGAAACCCTAGATCAGACATGCAAACCTAAACACCTTCCACAGAAGAGAAAACATAAAAAAATAGAGCTTTGCATGTGAATGTGCAAAATGATATATTCAGGAATTCAATGTTACAATGAGATGATTTGCTTTATAAAAGCAAAGTATGCAACCCTAATGTTGACCTAAAAATAGCTCCACCTAAGTAAAGTTATGCAAGTGTAATTTAATATTAATTACACTAACAAAAACAACCACCCTAACTTCCTCCTTCGAAGGGATGCAAGTTAACTTCTTATTTTGATCCTCATAAACAATACCTGGAATGGACTCTAGATACGTATCCTCAAAGTCTTGATTAAAGACCAAGTTATCCTTAAGCACATTACCAAATTACTTCACAACTTCTGAGTGGATAACATTCGAGTCCTCAATGACAGAATTGTCCCTAAGAATGTATTTAATTTTATTAGCAACTTTATGGCTCATAGAAGTAATATGGATGAATTTAGTATTATAGTCTCCACTCTTCAACCAAATTTCCCTCGACCTTTGCTTCCAAAAATATTCTTCTTTAGTAATGACATCATGAAGGAAAGAGAGGAGACCATATTCTTCCACTTGTAAATCCTGTTTGATACCATTACTTTGGATTTCATGTTGGACCTCATGAAGATGATCCACAACCAATTTTTTAATCTAAAAAATCTAAACAAAAGAATCACTATTCCATTTTTGAATCACCTTTTTAACAAAGGAGATATTTTTAGCAACTCTATACATTGCACTACGATAAAATTTAATTTTCCACCACTCCTTTATGTAATTCCTCAAGTTAGGATGTTGTAACTATAGACATCAAAAATGTCCTGAATGATATCTTGCGCTCGAATTAGGTATACTAACATCATTTCCTCTTGAAACCCATCTTATTTTCACTTAATTGACTAAATTAGCCTAGATATTTAATTAATTGCATCATTTGCATCTATTAACCTAATTCATTTAATCGGGTTAATTTCCCTCTTTCACGCTAATATTTCACCTCATTAAAGTAAATAAATCAAACTATTTAATTTAATTCTCCAAGTCTTCTTATTTAATTAAATAACCCTAAGTTATTTAATTAAATGTCATTTCACCTTTCCCCATTCATTAAATCATTTAATTTAATTAATATCACTCTATTCTTCTAATTCCCCCAATTGGATGATTAAACCCTTGTTTAATTAGCAATTATCTAATTAATCTAATTTCCTCCCACTTGCAAGGGAATATTCCTCCTTTGCACATTCCTCAAAAAGGGGAATATTCCCATGAAATATTCCCTCCCCTTTTGCACAATTAAACTTTGTTTTAATTTTCAAAATATCCTTTTTCCTCACCCATGAGAATATTCCAAAGAATATTCTCTCTCCTCTAATCATTTAAAAAAGGGAATATTCTCACAAAGCTTCATGTGCAAGCTAGCTTGTGACTTCTTGTGCAAGTTAACTTTTGACCTTTTGTATAGGTCAAAACTGTGCTTGTTTTAAGGAATGATAACCCTTGATTAAATCTCATCTTGCATTCTCACCCATTGATGAGAATCCATGATCCATGCCTCCCATTTCCTCCATCCTTGATTGTTGATTAACCTTTTTGATCTTGACCCTCCATTTCTCATTTGATTTCTTATAAATAGATCACTATTTAGAGACAAATAGATCCATATTTTTTTCAAATCAAACTTATGCTATTGAAATCACTCACACTCACACCCAAATTTAACTCACATTTAGCATATTTTAGTTTAAATTAGTTGCATAATAGCTTAGCTTCCATTAATGGCTTCCATAATGCATCCATTTAGCTAATTAGATAACTAGGGTTTGAATATTTTTAGTTTAAATCTCATTTAGATTAGCTTAGTATTTATCTATCTTAATCATTTTAGCATAAATCATGTTAGATTAGCTTTTGCATCATGCTCATTTAGTATAAATAATGTTTTCATTCACATCTCATAACCGTTTTATCGATTCTCTTCAATAGAATTTATTGAAACAAGTTCACTGATCTACAAGATTGGGAAAGGGTCATTGTTCCACATCAACATGACACCACTCCCAAAATGGGATAAGTCTCAAATGGGTTAGAGTAGGCATTTTAAACGTTTTCATAATTTAGGATGCTTTGTTTTAATGAATGTCTAGTTAAATTCAATTTGATTGATCTTGTTTAGATTAGGCATTAGTGGCATGAGTATGCTTTGATTATTCATGGATCACATGTAATTGGCCCATAGTAATCTCCTCCATCACATTCTGGTGCTAGAAGGAGGGCTAAACCGATCAAATTTAATCAATTTCTATCTCGAATTCCATTCGTTTTGAATTTTGCAGGAAAGAGTGATGCCAAAAATAATTTCAACGACACCTTTGCAGGGTGTCACCATAGAACGACACTATCGTAATTAAAAATATTGACACTTATTAAATATCCGAACATCGATTAAACAAATAGCGACACTAATAATTTTTAGAGGTATCGAAGATTTATAAACGGTGACGCTCGACCAAACAACAACACTATCATCATCACTACTTTCTCTGCAGAGTGACACCCAAGTTCACCAGAGCGATGCCCTAGTTCACTAGAGTGACACTATCGTGAATAGCGATGCCCAACTATGGTAAGAAATTTAACGATCATTTTTTAGCATGTGTTTTAATTTTTTTGATTCATCAGATTGCTAACATGCCTCTAATGTTGTTTTCTTTTTAAACTAACGAGGTTTTGTAGGGTTGGATGACATGAAGTTAAAGTGAAGAAGCATTCTCATCTTAAGATCTTATGATTGTAACAAGTGTTTTATGCTTTGGGGCAATTATAACCCAATTTATTATGCTTGTCACTTTATGCTCTAGGACCTCACTAATTTTCATTTGGGTTTAAAAAGAACACTCAAACGGGACTAAAATTGAACCCTCATTTTATCATTGTCTTTTGGGTTTTAAAAATTGAACAAGACAACTTAAAATTTCGGTTGGTGCATAAAATGAATTCATCTTAGCTTTAGTCAGTAAAATAAATGAGTGTTTTCTTTGTTGTGACACACTTGTAGTGCGTATCCAATCCCCTTACACTTTGTGCGATCTTGGGTGAAGAGAAACACTCCAAGTGTACTTCACTGTTTGTGTACACTTGTAGTTCGTATCCAATCCCCTTGCACTTCATGCGATCTTGGGTGAAGAGAAATACTTAAGTACACTTTTATGCTTTGTGTTACCCTTAAGAGAGGACTTACTATGAGATACACCCCGCAACGGGAAACTCATAGGAAATTTCTTTCAAGAACGTTTACCGTCGGGCTCTGTTAAAGGTTGGGAAATCATGAGAAAGTACCTTCTATTCTAGATTGTATAACATACTACACCTAGTACCATGCCTTAAGTGGAACAGGAACAGTAGTAAGAGCCTTCAGTGGCAAAGCAAGTGCATATATAGTTGGGTGTTCTTGGTTTGTTACTAAGAACCAAATTGTTTAGTTACCAAAAATCCTTAATACTTTTTGGTGCAAGAACGGTCATTTTGAAGCTACCCCACATTTGTACTATTCATTGTTGAAATAGAAAAATCCTTAGGATCTTCAGGATTTTGAGATTTGGTGGTCTCGAGAAGTGTGTGTCGTGGAGGGGAGCTAGTGTCGCCAAATCTCTAATTGTTTGCAATGTCTTAGTGTTTGGAGAAATCTAAGTGGGGACTCAACAAGTATGGCAATTTTCAACCTAGTTGGTTAATGATTGTGAGTTAGTTTAATACATTTCTTGGTTCCAAAACATTACAAAACAAATATTCACTATCTTCCTCAAAATTTAAAACCCTTTGGTCTAAATATGGATACCTTTTGAAAAGCCTTGATATTAATACTTGTCCTAAGGATTTCTATCCTTAGAGATTTCTAAATATCTTGACTTATATCTCAATCCATATTTTTTAAAGACAACATAGGCAATTATGGCTTCAACCTCATGATTTTCACAAAATGGACATTGTGAAAGTTATGATGTTTTTGATATAAACATTTAGTTTGAAAACATAATCAAGACAAGTGTTTATGGTAAAATCAACTCACGTAAGCAAGATGAACTTGACAAATTAAACCCCACATGACTATTTGGAGACCGATTGCTCCAATTGAACAACCTAATCTTACACCAGCTATTATTCAATCGAACTTTGAACTCATTGAAGGAGAACAAACCAACATAATTAGTAGTTTGAGATGCTTCACTTTTGACACAAAAAAAACACCCACTTAGTGGAGAAACACCACAAACATCTTAGACAAAGAAGAGGAGCAAATCAATATTGAGGTTGGAAGGCCCATATTACCACCACCTGTGTGGCAATAAATATCCTCTTTTCTTCCATAGACATAGACTTATCTAAATAATCTCAGACAAAATTAGAATCCCCAAGAGAAGGTATACAGGTTGTCACTTCAAACTTAGGCATCTTTGTTGAAAAGAAATCAAAAACCACATTTTGGCACTCTACCAAAACAAAAACAAGTTAAAAAACTTTTATAAATGCACACTAAGGAAACATCCAAACATGTATACATTCTTTATGGGTCAAAACCCAAGTCTTTTTCATAATAATAAACCTATCTAAAACATTGGGTCTTTAGGATTTTAAAACTTTAGAGGTTTAGCATGTTTCTCACTACCTTGGTCTTATCAAATAAAGGTTCACTCTAGGTCAACATTGGGTCAAACACTTAACTCACCCCTCCATCAAATTTCATCCTTCACTTCACCAAAATTTGCAAATTTTTTGAATACACCCTTTTTTTGACTTGAACATCAATCAATCTAAACCCTAACTTAGCTACGTTATATGTGAAATATATCCTTTTCCATGCATTTGGTTGAATTATTTATCATCTTTGAACTAGTTTATCTTGAAGGTCACGAGTCTACCCTAAAGATTTCCAAGTTCACAAAAATCCTTTATCCTAACATCAAAACATCAAATTCAAGTCAAAAGTATCGTCCGAAAACATTTGAGAATATCACTTTCTGCATCATCCACCTTTTCATCCCCCGTTATCATTATTGCTTTGAAAATACTTAGAGTGTCTCTTCTACCTAGATTTGAGTCAACTAGAGATTTCAAACACTACAAATCTCAACAAAACTCTCCCAAAGGTGACACAAAATTTATGGTAAAGACAAGATCACAACACAAGAGAATCATGGAGAAAACCAAAGTCACAGCTACCTCAAGTGATTTGAATCCTCTAGAATTTTATCTAAGAAGTCAAGTTACCCCATCAAAACAACCATCATCTCTGTTAGGACCATATGAGATAGAAGACATCATGAATAATCCATTTGAACTTACTAGGGAGAAAATCATGGAACATCAAGCCTTGGGAAGTATAGCTCCGATCTCCCCATCATTTGTTGCACAAAATTTGACACAAGGCTTCACAACTCCATTATTAGGGCTAAATCAAACATCCACTCCCAGTCTTGCAACTATCCTTTCCAAATACTTTGGTCTAACTCTTCTATTTGAAAGAAACACACTTGTGGGTACTCTTGATACCAATCCCCCACCTCTAACCATCACTTGGATGCCTACCTTTGGTGCTCCTCCCATTCTTGAAGATCCCAAACAACCATATAAACCCCTTGAGCTTAATTACTCCACAAAAACCTCCACATATTGAGGACACCCCTCTTCATCCATACCCATGAGTACCACAAGTTTTCCCACCATAATGCAAAGCAATGTGGACCAAGTGTCTCAAAACATAACACAAGGGCAAGGAAATAAACTCACACAAAGTCAACCCTTAATGCAAATAGGGACATCTCTATCCAATCCTCTAACCAGTTCATCCATACCCTTGGTTTCACAAAACACATGCATCCCATCCATTATCAACCCATCTCAAAACAATCCCTTGGTTACAACTCCCATCAACCTAGGTAATACTTAGTTTACATCTCTAGCACAAGGAAATCCTCAAGACATAGGACAAGGGAATATTTTTAATCAATGGAATCAAGGTCCTAGTGTGTCATACCATTGAAAAATCTAATGTCATCATCGACATCATTCCCCACGGTCCCCTTTACCATGCAAAATAAATTGGGACCTCAAACTTACATTCCTCTACCTCAATCCACCATCTTACAAGGGATGTTAAACCAAGGGAACCCTCAACCTCTCATCAACAATCTACTACCCACTCAAACCATCAACACCCCCAATCCATCATCGATGCCACAAAAACCAACTGATCTGACATTGCAAGCACATGCCTTAGCTTTACAACAAGCACAACAAACTTTTTAGAAAGCCACACAACAACAACAACAACAACAACAACAAACAATCTTAGCAACACAATAAAAATAGAAACAACAACAAGAAGCCTTAGTAGAACAACAATAGAAATAACAACAAGCATCTTTAGTAGCACAACAATAGTAGCAACAACAACAAGAAGGCTTAGCAGTGACAACAACATGCAACACAACAATAACAACAACAATAACAAAAAGTAGCCTTAGTGGCAGAACAAGCAACCTTATCACAACAAAAACATCAAGCTCATCAAATAGCCTTAGCATCACAACAAAAACAAGAAGAAGCTCAACAACAAGCCCTAGTGGCACAACAACAACATCAGGCCTTACTAGCTCAGTAGTATGCCTAACAAAAACAACAAGCCTTACTAGCTCAACAGTATGCCTAACAACAACAAAAAAAACTAGGTTCCTACTATAATCCTCAACAAAACATTATCAATACAAACAAGTTGGGAACGTATACATCAACACTGCAATCACCTTCATAGAATCTCACACCACTGTACACCCCATACAACACCTTATCGTATCAAAATCCCACCTACAACTCATCCAACATCCCAACATATATTCCTCCACCAAACCTGCATGATGATCTAGCATCCTAATTTAAGGCACTATCTCAAGAGATACATGACCTTCGAATGGGCAAGACAAAGAAGCCTCATACACAAAATTTATGTCCTTATCTGTTTGATCAAAAACATCACAATGGTACCATCCCTCCCAGATTTGAAATCTCAAAATTTGATAAATACAAAGGGAGAGGAAGTCATATGGACCATGTCAAAGATTTTAACATCATGTGTATGTAGGTGGCCTACAATGACTCTTATTTAATGTGCCTCTTCCCTCGAATTTTAACAGGTCCTGCGATGGATTGGTTTTCTCACCTACCTCCTAGTATCAAAACTTTCCAAGAAATTACCGATAAATTCATCGACTTATCCTTTAACCTTGAAATGGACGTAAGTCTAGAAGAATTGTACACTCTCAAACAAAAAAAGGAGAATCTTTCACTAATTTCTTACAATGGTGGAGACAAAGAGCTAATAAGAGTAGGTGGCCACTTCTCAATGAAAAAAAAGTGGTAATAATCATAGAAAATATAGACACCGATCTATCTTTCCACTTGAAAATATAGTGCATCACATCTTATGAAGAGCTTGTCCCTAGAGCCCTTAACATCGAGAGAGCTCTAATATCATAGGGAAATACTCAAGCTTACAAACACAATCACCCATCAACCAATTCAAATGGAAAGCCTTATGTCTAGGCTAAGAACAAGAATGTAAAAAATGATGGTGTGGTAGATGTTAAGGTAGTCCTAAGTTCTCTGAGAAAAAATAACAATCAAGTTGCTAACATTCAACCAACTGTCCAACAAACAACACCTCCTCCAAAATATCAGATTAATAACACCAAAATACAAGAAAGTCGAATCACTAACAAGAACAACTATCCTAAATGCAATTACACACAATTATCAAAACCTATTGAAACCATCATGAAGAAGTTGGTAGAGTCGAATCTGATAACACTTCACAACTTTGAAAAATACCAAGAACCACAAGAGAAACCATCCTAGTACAACGAGAATGACCTTTGTGGTTTAAAAAAAATTAAAGGACACAAAAAAAAACCACATGAGGCTCCAAAATATTAACCAATACCTCATAGAGAATGACACCATATATGTTGAGGTGCTAGCCAAGAATTAGGAGCTTAAGATATAGAAGAACCCTATTCTAGATCATAACAAAGAGAAGAACAAAAAAGATAAGGATTACATTAACATGCAACATACCTATTCCAACGTGGCCACTTCCTGTGATAGCATCATCACTGTCGTCACCATCAAAGGACCTAGTGCGGAATGTGGAGTCATGACATGACATGGAATAATTACCGTCCAATGAGTCTCATCTCAATCTAGGGCACAACCTACTTTTCCAACATCCAATCCTAGCAAGTACAATCTCTTAGATCAACTTAAGAAGACCCTTACATAGATTTCCATCTTGGAACTATTGAGGCTATCCCTCAAACATAGGGAAATCCTAAAGAAAGCCTTATCAAAGTCATCCATGCCCGAGGATATTGATACAGATAAGTTTCAAGCTATGGTGGGGCATATCACTAATCATCTTCTCACCTTCTCAGAGCAAGACCTACCATCATAACCATCTCATAACCATGATTTACATCTTGAGGTTATCATTCATAAGAGCAAGGTCAAAATAGTCTTAGTAGATGGAGGTGTTGGTATGGACATTTGTACCCTTCAGTTAATCAAGAACCTGGCCTATTCAAAGGATACCATTGAGAAAGCAAAGAGTTCCACTATTAGAGCATATGACAAGTAGGAGCAGGTGTCACAAGGAATCATTGCACTACCCATCCAAGTGGGACATCTCATTGTATAAACTACATGCCTAGTGTAAGACCTTGATCTTCCCTATAACATCCTACTTGGTCAATCATGGATCCATACCCTAAAAGTTGTAGCCTCGACTTATCATCAATGTGTAGAGTTTCCCTTTGAGGGCAGAGAGATTACTATCCATGGAGATCCTGAGCCTTTTTACTATTGCAAGAATCTTGAGTCCAACTTCTATAAGAAACCCAAAATACCCAAGAATGACAAAGGGCCTACACATTCTACCTCATTTGTTGACCCATCATCCCATGCATGTACCTCAAAAATGAAAACACCCATTTTGTAGAACATTCTCGACATCAAATATATGATCCAAGATGATGGTTGTGGGAACTATAAGCTAATGAAGAACACCTTTGTCTTAGGAGAGCTACCTATTTCTCCTCAAACTCACTAGAAACCCACATCTAGTAAAGAGCCTAAGACAATCAAGATGGCAGCTACCACCTTCACCAAGTGGGGAGAATTGAACCAAGAAGATGTCAATGAAGAGGATGTCTCTAAACTCCTCTATTAGGATGAATGACATGTCCCTGATCTTCCCATGGAAGATGAAAAAAAGGCTTGTAGCTAATGAATGGAATGGGTTATAACAAGAATGAGAAGCAAGGATAGAATGATAATGGTTTTCTTGAACCCATCGTTCTTGAGAAACGACTAAAGAATCTTGGCCTAGGTTGTACTACTAGCAAGGTCACCCTTATTGACAAAGGTTCTTCTGCTAAAAGGGTCGAGGCTTCCTCTTGGTTACCTTAATCACATGATACGACCTTAGATGAATTTCACCTTAATGTTGCTGACCTATTTGAGAACAACTCCCTCTTCTTGATATCCATAACATCCTTTGCTCCAAGCAATCAACCAACTAAAATATGCCTAGTTTACCCACAAATCATTGAAATGGACCAAAAAGGACCACTGATTCTTGATTTATTTGAAAAATATGAAGCGATCTAAGAATTCATGGCACTCCGTGACAACTTACCATGGGTAGATCACAAAGCAGGTTTTGACATAGAGTTGGACACAAGGGCAACTAACATGTATATCCTTTAGTGAAAAACACACTATGGCACTTTCTAATCCTAAAATAGTAAAAAAAAAGGACACATCCAAAGGTGAAAACCTCTCCAAGGCACCCAAGGATGAGGGATTCAATCTCCCGCTTACTGAAATGCATCCAAAAAAGCCAGCAGTGCTAGCAAAAAAGACCACTCGAGTCAATGTGGGAATAGAAGAAGCACCTAAGATCTGTTTATATGTCGAATATTTGCTGGATGAAGAATAGAAAACCTAGCAACATTATCAAAAGAGCGAAGAGCTAACTTTGCATAGTCATACACAGATATGCCAAGGATTGATCTAGAAGTAGTTGTGTATCACTTAGCCATTTATCCTGAAGCTAAGCCAGTAAAGCAAAAAATACAAAAGATGTACCCTCAGATAGAACTCTTGGTGAAACTAGAGTTACAAAAGCTTCTTGATGTTGGATTTATCCGACTGATAGATTATCTTGAGTGGGTTTCAAATCTGGTACCAGTCTCAAAACCTACTAGGGGCATCAAAATCTGCACTAATTTCAAAGACTTAAACAAGGAATGTCCAAAGGATGATTTCCCTCTTACTAACATCAAAATCATCATTGAATTAATAGGTGGGCATGAAATTCTATCTCTCATGGATGGTTTTTCAAGCTATAATCAAATCATGATCGCCAAGGAGGATCAACAAAAAACTGCCTTCACTTGTCCATGGGGAACCTATTGCTAGAATGTGGTGCCATTTAGGTTAAAGAATGTAGAAGCAACCTATCAAAGAGAAATGACCCTCATCTTTCATGACATGATCCACAAAAAAGTTGAAGATTATGTGGATGATGTTTTGGAAAAATCAAAGAAAAGAAGTGAGCACATTGAAGTCTTAAGACCCATCTTTGATAGACTTGAAGAATACAAGGTACGAGTAAATCCAAAAAAGTGTCTTTGGGGTTACATCAAGGAAAGTTATCAGCTATATTGTCTCAGAAAGAGGGATAGAAATTGATCCAAAAAAGGTAAAAGCCATCCTCGACATGGAACCACCATAAACTATCAAACAAAATCCACCCTTTTTCACATCTTCTCCATAAAGAAACAACTTACAAGTGGGATGAGAAGTGTGATAAAGATTTCTAGTAGATCAAGGACTACTTATTGACACATCCAGTGCTCATGCTACCAATATCGAACAAACCATTGATCCTATATATCTCAACAACATCAGAAACACTAGGTGCTCTTTTGGAACAACACAAGGAAAATGAAAAGGAAAGAGCTATCTACTACATCAACAGGACCTTAGTAGGCTATGAAATGAACTATTCACCCATTGAGAAAGCATGCATGGTAGTATTTTTTGCTTCACAAATTTTTTGAAACTACATGATTTAACATCAAATCAAACTTATTGCAAAGATCGACCCATTGATATACCTGTTATCCATAGCAACTCTCACTAGGTGAATGGCCAAATGGGTAATGATCTTAATTGAATTTGACAAAATACGTATAGTGCAAGACAATCAAAGGACAAGTGATCATGAACCAACTCGTAGACGCACATCCCTAATGAATTAGTGTTCCTTTTCAATCTCATAGATCAATGGAAGATGTACTTTGATGGATCATTCACCCAACATGGATCAAGAGTGGGTATTCTTTTCATCGCACCTCAAGGTGATTGTATTCCAAAATCATACAGGATATCATTTCCGTGTACTAACAACATTGTTGAGTACAAATCCCTAATCACGGGTTTAAGGATGGTGGTTCAGTGGAAGATACAAGAGATGAAAGTCTATGGAGACACAACTGGTTATCAACCAAGTCAATGATGACTATCAAACTAAGGATGAAAAGCTCACTCCTTACAAGAAGATGGTGGAAAGTCTTAAGGATATTTTCATAGACAACTTTTGAGTTGATTCCTCATATGAACAACAAAGTAGCAGACTCTATGGTGAAAATCAAATCATTTTTAGACATGTTGAACAATGTCCTTCAATGTGAATTCTTGATAGAACAACTTCTTGTACCAACTTTTGAAATCCCTAAATCTAAATTTCCGTGTGTCATTGTTGGTCCTGGATCCCCATGGTATAATGAAATATTCACCTACCTAAGCAAAGGAACCCTCCCATCCAATATCACCTCTAACCTTAAAAATACCTTTATCAAGAAGACATCGTGATTCATGATCCTAGGTGATACCCTATACCACTGAAGCATCAAAGGAACATTACTATGATGTCTTAACTAAGAGGAAGCCTTGACCGCTTTAACAAAAGTATACAATGGCATATGTGGTTCCCATTCGAGCGGTATTAATTTAGCTAAGAAACTATTGAGGGAGGGGTACTACTAGCCAACCGTGGAGAGAGAAGCCCATCAATATATACAGAAATGTGTCTAATGTCAACAACATGGAGATATGATTCATGATCTAGCTTAGGAATTGTAACCAATGATCACACCCTGGCCTTTCTCATAGTGGGGACTCGACCTCATAAGAAATATCACTCCAACCTCATCCAATGGCCACAAGTTTATCATAATATCCACTGAGTACTTTACCAAGTGGGTTGAAGCCATTCCTATGACCTACGTAACGGGGAAGCAAATTTCCAAGTTTATCCTGAATTACCTAATTTGTCGTTATGGTGTTCTGCAAACCCTTATCTCAGACAATGGAACACCCTTCAAGAATAAGGATTTGAAATAGATATGTCAAATATTCAACATCCAACATTGATTCTTTACCCCATATTACCCTTAGGGCAATGGTCAAGCTGAGGCTACAAACAAGACCATTTTGAAAATTCTAAAGAAAACGGTCAATGAAGCTAGCCATGACTAGCATCTATAGTTAAATCCCACTCTCTGGGCCTATTAAACCAATATCTGCACACCAACAGGTGCAACCCCTTTCTCACTAGTCTATGGATCAAAAGCTATCTTGCCTATTGAGGTTGAGCTCCCATCATTATGAGTGTCACTACAGAACCTGATCATAGATGAAGAATATATAATATCTTGGTTGAATGAGCTAGAATTCCTGGATAAGCGTCGTATTGACACCTCAATCATTTGCAAGTATACCAAAACTGACTGAAATGAAGCTATAATAAGAAGATAAAATGTCATTCTTTCTAGGTAGGGGATCCTGTCCTAAAGAAAAATAAAAAAAATCTTCCAGATCAGGACAGTAAAGGAAAGTTTGAGCCTAACTGGTTGGGTCCCTTTGTCGTCACAGCAAGTTATGGATCAAGAGCATACCAATTGTCAACACCTAAAGGTGAACCCTTGTAGGAGCCAACCAACAACTTGCATCTTAAAAAAGTTTTATGCCTAGTCTAAAAGGTATAAAATATGAAAATACAAAAAAAATCAAAAAATGATCGAAATTCAAAAAAATAAGAAAAAGGATTGAAAACAATAAAGAAAAAAATCAAAAAATGATCAAAATTCGAAAAAATAAGAAAAATGATTGAAAACAATAAAGAAAAAAAATCGTCCTCTAGTGAAGACCACTTCGGTGGTGTTTTGGGCAAGTACCTTGGTGAAAACTTGGAAAACTAGCACCTTGCATAAATAAAGCACCTACATCTATTCTTTGGCTCTTTATCTTATCGTTCTTTGCACCACCATCCATCCAATGCATCATTCAACCTATTTATCCCATCACCCATCCGCATCTCTATCATAGCTTGATGTTTTGAAGTATCGTATCCCCTTTAGTACTACTTGGCATATTCCTAAGGTTAGTTTGTCTTGCCTATATCGAAGTAGTCTATTGTATCATGCAAGGGAAATTCATTATAGATCATATCAGGTTCTTTTATATCCTAAGGTTATTGTAAAATCTCATCAACAATCCCAAAAACATTCATAAAACATTCATAAAAAAATCCAAAAAAAATTGCAAAATCATGTACAACTAAAATCCAAAAACATTCAAAAAATTGTAAAGGAAAAATCCAAAACATCCAAAACACATCAAAATCCCTAAAAAGGTCAAAACATCAAAAATTCAAAAATAGTACCATGTTGAAGTACATTGTCTCTGAGCTTGAACGTAGGCAAGGCCATCATTGATGTGCCCCTGAGATACCCTAGGTCAGTCTTTAGGAGACTGTCATAGTAAACTGACATTCCATCAACTGTTCATTTCTCATTATCAATAAGTTGAGTCAATCAAACTATGTGGTCTCTGCATGTATAATTTAGGCAAGGCTTATCTTTGATCAGCCCTCGAGGCCCCTAGGATAGGTCTTTTAGGTTAGGATCTTGTTTGGAAAACTTTCGAAAACTCCTAAACATCCAGATAACAAAAAACACAAAAACATTCAAATATCTTGAAAATCCCTAAACATTCAAATATCTTGAAAAATCCCAAAACATTCAAATATCCAAAAAAACCCTAAACATTCAAATATAAAAAAACACAAAAATATTAGAAAACATTCCAAAGAAACCTAAAATAGCCTCAAATATCTTTGGAAAACCCTAAACAGTCTCAAATAACCAAAAAACCAAAACATTCACATAAACTTTCAAAAGGACCAAAAACAACCTCAAAACATTTTCAAAATACCAAAAAACATTGAAATATTCCAAAAAATCCAAAACCATCCATCCCATTTTGCTTTCACTCGTAATAAGCCTTCACCCATAATAAATTGATCATCACCTTCAACCTTTGGCAAAATGATTAGAAAACAAGTATAGCAAGTCGTAAAGTGAAAACCTAAGTGTCAAAATCTAAAGTATAAATCGTAGGTAAATGTGTTAGTGATTTTTATATCAATGACTTATCATAAAGCTCATCATCATCATCCTTCATAAAACAACCCTTGATCAACATGTCCTAGGATTTATCCTTCTTGCGATGGACATCCGTATTAGGCATCAACTTAGCTAAATTAAACCAGTAAGAGATATAGATAATACTGACTGTTTGTCTTTGATCTTTTCTCATTATTTATCTTAATGACCCATTTCAAGGACCTCTCAATGATGTCTATCAAAATGATTTAGAGAGAAATGAATGGGGCATCGATCATTATCTTTCATTTTCTATGCTTGTGGGTATTCTTGTAAAATAATCTTGGTGCAAACTTGCGTAGTTGTGTTTAGGAAGGTTGCTTGGAGTACATTGTTGACTATTGTGTATGCTTTGGTCCAAGATATTATAAGCTTCTAATTTACATTCCAATGAGGTTTCCATATGTCAAGGTGTGAAGAAGAACTATCCTATCTGTTTCTAGAGTCAAAGTCCATTACACTAGATACGGTGTCATCCTGGTTATCAATACCTTGATGCATCATGTCTATGTGTTATATCAAACAATAAGGAACGACAAAAAATCCTATTCCCAAGATATGAGCAAATCATCATCATCATATATTCATCCTCTTCATGCATTTCTCATCACCATCTCTAATAAATTCTTGGTAGATCATAGACTTGTTGGGTCTTTTGAAGCAATCATCAAAATCAATGGTCAATCATCTTGTTTCTTCTATCTTCTCTTCGCACTAACCCGGTATCATGACAGTCAACAAAAACATCATCAATGCATCCATCTTGCATCCACAAATCATCAACATGCATACATCACGACACAAATAATAGCATATCATACAACATACATCTTGCATCATCATTATCATTTAAGTTGTGACGAATAATATAGATTTATTATTCTAAATATCATTGCATCACATCTCATAAACATCACATATCATATCATGAGCATACACATCTGAATTATCCATCCATTTGCATACATCATCATAAAACTACATAGAAAATACACAAAAAGAACTGCATCCATAACATTTGCATAGCATCACATAAGCATATCATATCATCACATATATCATCACATATCATATGAGCATATATAAGCATCACATCATATCAAAATGCATCGATACATTCATAAGCATGAAATAAAAAGTACACATCACATATCGAATATGTATCCTATATATATCACAAAATGACTATCATGGTACAATATCTAAATCAGTGTATGTCTATCAATCATAAATATAATATCCACGAGGCTATAAAAAATGAGCCCATGAATGTATATTTGTGTAAAGAATCAGGAAAAAAATCAAAAAGCATCTATACAATTGAGCTATCCTTGGTGGTTGCTCCCCTCTCTATCCTATCTCTCTGGCTGATCCTTTGCTCTAGGGTGTGCCTCGGTTCTCTAGGAGTAATCTGGATATCTAAGCATTGAAGGGACATCTCTATGATAATGCATCATGTAGTAGGTTGCCTCAGTCACAACCTCTCTATATAATCTCGCAAACATTGTTCGCCCTTGAGATGCAGTTGTCATGGTCTCAAGTTGTTGATGCCATTCGACCTCCTGAGCCAACTACATCTTGACAGTCTATCTAAGATGTTGCTCATGGTCTCTCTCATCTATCAAGGCCACTATTTGTTGTCTGGCCTGATCTCTCTCAGTAGTGATCACCAAAACCTGTTGACGGGCTTGATCCCTCTCACCCGTAATAGCCTATACCTACTATTGTAGCTATTGAATCTATAAATCTCAGGGATCTGGCCCCAACGGTGGATGTTGTGGAGGGTATTGTTGTATAGGAGGATTTTGAGGAGGTTGCTAATCTATTGGTGGTACCCTCAGAATCCGCCCATCTTTTCCATCCTGGCCTTCTTGGCCATCATATCCTCTTCCTTTGCCTCTGTCTCTGCCTACTCCCCTCCCTCTTGGTCTCCCTCATGGAGGAGCACCCAATGGACCTGTCAACTGGCGAGGGGGTGTGTACCATGCATCGTATGCATTCGTCATCTACGTGACCACCTATCCCTAATCATATGCCCATGGTCGAGTCACCAACTATCGAAATCCCTCAACAACCTCGTGGGCTACAATCGTAGGTCCCCACATGGGTGCCTCTCATGATGACCTAGCAAAGATGGTTGTGTATGCATCATTTGATCTATCTTGCCTATCTTCGAACTGTTTTTCCACCCTATATGGTAGGTACCTCTTGATGATGGTATGCTCTCATCCCTGTATGTATCGAGTTTGTTGAGTGAAGAAGAACCATTGAACATCATCAAACCATGTTGGCATCTAAAGCCAGGGTTGCCATATGAAGATTGTCATATCATCCAGTACCCTGTACCAATAGGGAATCCTGAGCTGACCTATGTGTTGTAATGTGATGGCACCCCTATATCACCAAACAACTGGATCATCTATCTCTACATCAGCCATCTGAACAATCAATCAAAGCACAACAATGTGCTCCCAAGCCCAAATATGAAGCAGAGTAACCCCTATGTTGATCACCCTACCATCATAATATACAAAATCATGTATATCATGATACAAAGAGGCTATAATCACTGGACCCCATGCAAACAGAGTCCTCCTAAACACCATCCTATGCCAAGCCAAGCCCCATCTTGGACTGAACCCTCTTCTCCATTGATCTGGATCGACCAAGCTTGAGATGATCACTACAACTATTAGTCTAAAAGTGGGCACCCGACCTTTGTACATCTCGTGGTTGATCTATGAAGTGACTAAAAAAATATCCTCCTAGTCCATCACCTCATGGCATGCATCATATCCAGTGTCGGCATCACATATCACACACTCACCATGTATTGACAAACACAATATCTGCCATACATCCTCCAGTGTCACCGTCGCCTCACCAATAGGAAGGTGGAAATAAGAGGTCTCGATGTACTATTGCTCAAACAATGTTGCCATTATTTCTAGATGTGTCTAGACAATGGGCATTTATGCAACATACCATAGGCCAATCTCCCCCAAGTGCTCCTGTCGTAACTTAGATAAATCACCAAGTCTAGATAGGACAATCGACTGATGCTCACGGGACATCAAAGGTGGGATCACCTCCTACACCCACGAAGCGCACGATGTCAAAATTTGAATTTTTTTGGCTAAGTCTAGAATTTTCATCTCTAAAATGACAGTAGCGTAACTATAATTCAAATTTCAAACTGTGACGCCCAAGGCATTTAAAATATAAATCGCAAGTCACGTCGCTATAAACATATGCATTGCGATTTAAAATTTGGTAACGCTAACCCTAATTTTCAAATCAAGAAATGCATCACTATAAACATATACGTCACGATTTAGAAATGGAAAACCTAATTCTAAATTGCGAACTATGTCGTAATATACATATGCGTCACTAAAATTCAAATTAGCGTCACTCGAGAGCAACACCCACAAAGTTTAAATTTCAAACGACATTAAATGGATCAAAAAGTAAAATTTCAAATCAAGTTTTGAATCACATATTGGTGGTCTTGCACCTGGAAGCCTCTGGTACTCTTGAACTCGATCGAAAATATGTCGCGGGAGCACTCGTTGCGCCATTTCGTTAGAGGGTCAGAGCTCAATTTGTAAGAAATCCTTAAGGTGTGAATGCACAAATAAATTGAAAGTGACCCTTCTTAACTTATTTATACATCAAAATTAAGGGTTTTTCCCTAATTTACTCTTAAAGCTAGGGTTTATCATCATTTTCACCAATTTTTCCAATCGAAACCTTAAGTTATTTAATAAAATGTCATTTCACCTTTCCCCATTTATTAAATCATTTAATTTAATGAATATCACTCTATTCTTCTAATTCCCCTAATTGCATGATTAAACCCTTGTTTAATTAGCAATTATCTAATTAATCTAATTTCCTCCCAATTGCAAGGGAATATTCCAAGGGAATATTCCTCCTTCGCACATTCCTCTAAAAGGGGAATATTCCCTCCCCTTTTGCACAATTAAACTTTATTTTAATTGACAAAATATCCTTTTTCCTCACCCATGAGAATATTCCAAAAAATATTCTCTCTCCTCTAATCATTTAAAAAAGGGAATATTCTCACAAAGCTTCATGTGCAAACTAATTTGTGACTTCTTGTGCAAGTTAACTTTTGACCTTTTGTACAGGTCAAAACTGTGCTTGTTTGAAGGAATGAGAACCCTTGATTAAATCTCATCTTGCATTCTCACCTGTTGATGAGAATCCATGATTCATGTCTCCGATTTCCTCCATCCTTGACTGTTGATTAACCTTTTTGATCTCAACCCTCCATTTCTCATTTGCTTTTCTATAAGTAGATCACTATTTGGAGACAAATGGATCCATTTTTTTTTTCAAAGCAAACTTATGCTGTTGAAATCACTCACACTCACACCCACATTTAACTCACATTTAGCATATTTTAGTTTAAATTAGTTTCATAATAGCTTAGCTTCCATTAATGACTTCCATATTGCATCCATTTAGCTAATTAGATAACTAGGGTTTGAATCCTTTTAGTTTAAATCTCATTTAGATTAGCTTAGTATTTATCTATCTGAATCATTTTAGCATAAATCATGTTGAAGTAGCTTTTGCATCATGCTCATTTAGCATAAATAATGTTTTCATTCACATCTCACAATTGTTTTAGCGATTCTATTCAATAGAAACGATTGAAACAAGCTCACTGATCCACAAGATTGGGAAAGGGTCACCATTCCACATCAATGTGACACCACTCTGAAAACATGATAAATTTCAAATGGGTTATAGTAGGCATTTTAAACGTTTTCATAATTTAGGATGCTTTGTTTTAATGAATGTCTAGTTAACTTCAATTTGATTGATCCTATTTAGATTGGGCATTAGTGGCATGAATATGCTTCGGTTCTTTATGGATCAAGCGTAATCGACCCATACTAATCTCCCTGATCATAGTAACTGTAGACATGGAAAAATGGCTTAGGCCTACGACTACATTTTTCATCATATATTCAAGATACTTGCGAGATGATTAAATGATCTTATTCATTTAATTATAACATAACATCATAATTCCTCTAATTAATTAAATAGTCTTAACCATTTAATTAATTCATTTTATTATTCTTCTAAAATTGATTAATTAAGTAAATTACATTAATTTATCTTAATTATGTCGCTAAGTAATTCTAACCCATTCTTTTTGATTAATTAAATAAGTTGCATTAATTTATTTAATTACGTCATTTAATTCATTATTCTTCTTTTAGTTAATTAAATAAGTTTCTTGAATTTATTTAATTACATACCATTTAAATTAACTTCATTATTCTTCTTTTGGCTAATTAAATAAGTTACATTAATTTATTTAATTACGTCATTTAATTCATTAATCTTCTTTTAGTTAATTAAATAAATTTCTTGAATTTATTTAATTAAGCCATTCCAATTAAATCATAGTTTTCCACATTTAGTTAAATAAATGATTGTTTATTTAATTTAATCTTCTAGTCTAAAGTGCTTTCATAAATCAAATAGTTTACTTAGCTATTTAATTATGTGCACACAATTTCTCCACTAAAGAAAGGAATTAATTTAATAATTAATTCTTTTATCTTGAACACATGTCTTCTATATCTCAAGTAAATATCTTTGCATAATTCTCTCTCTCAGTTCACTCACTGAATTGATCTGTCACCTCTTTCTGACTAACACTTTCTTTCATATCACTCACTAAATTGGATCTATCACCTCCTCGTGACTCACAAACTCTCTCAATTACACCTCTTGAAACGAATTGATCAAATCACTTAACTATTCAACCAAAGCATGCAATCAGGTCCTCACACACAATCTGAACCATTCAAATCAAATCAATCTCAATTGTCAAATCTATGAAACTTCTATAAAAGAAGATTTTCAACTTTGTTTCCGGTAACCATAATCTTCGAAGTTTTGTTGTCATAATACATACAAGCGAATATTGCATACTCATGATTTGAGGGCAATTGAAGCAATTTAAAGCAAAGTAGAGAAGAATAATGAAGATGAGTCAAGCAAGCATGGGAGTTACATGATAGAAATTTTGATTTATCGAATTCCTTTTAAGCATATGCACTTCATTATTGATTTGGGATCTTTAGCATAATGTAGGCAATTAGTGGTTGTTGCTATTTGTTATGTTGTTTCATTTATTTCCTGATTACAATAACCACATTGCTTCAAATCTAAATGAAAATCCTTTCTTCTTACCTAGTTTATTCGTCAATAGAGAAATGGGAAAATGATCAGAGCCACATCTGGTTAAGGTAGATAGAGCACAAGAGTAGTTGAGAAATTAATTCGCCAAAACAATAGCCCTATCCAACCTAACCTGTATCAGCTCCTTTCTCGCCCTTCTATTAGACCAGGTATAGGAAGCCCCTTGCAAATCTAGGTTAATAAGTGCATTATCATTAATATAGTCCCTTAAATCATATTTGCTATCCACAGGGGCTTGTGAACCCCCCAAATTCTCATGATCTTTGAGAGGAGTATTGAAGTCTCCCATAATAAGCTAGACAGAGTTTGGGAACTAAGGTCTTAAAGAACTTGTATCATTCCATAACCTCTTTCTAACTCCTTTTAAATTTAGGGCATACACATTAGAAATAACCCAAGAAGTCTCATCATTGAGATGCAAAAAACGAGTCTCCACATAAGTAGCTTTAGCAAAGAGTGCAATACCTTTTACCATTTTAGGGTTCCAAAAGGTTGCAATGCCACTCAAAGCTCCATCCAAATCAAACCCATGAAACCCACAATCTCTAAACAAACAATTCTTGAATTTGTCAATTTTTATGCATAATATTTTAGTTTCTTGAATAAGTAATATATCCGGTTTGTGGTCCTAGATTATATTTCTCAAGAGGTTATGTTTATGAAAATAGTTAAGCACCCTAATATTCCACAAGATTATCTTCATTTAAACTTAGTTGTTGTGCTCTTCGATCATATATATCAAAGAGTTATTTGAACTCCCTCAACAATATCCTTCTTGCTCTCTTTTTCTATTTTTTTGTGATGATGGTCTACCTTACCCCCTAACCTCAAATCCATAATTTTCCTTTTGTTTTTTTCTAGTCAACATACCTTTTGGTCTAGAAGGAGAGTAGAGAGACTTCTTCTTACTCCACCCTTTAACCAAAATGAACGGTTCATCATCACCATACCACTGATCCTCTCTAAAACTAAACTCCTAAAACTTGTCCTCTTGAAAACACCCTTCCAATGCAAAGTCAACCAGCTTCACTGATTTAGGAAACATCTCAGAGCCATCATTTGAGAGGATACCACCCTCCTTCAACTCACCATTGCACACTAAGGCCTCTGTAGAAAAATGAGAGCAGGGCAAGGCAACTTCCTTACCGTCCTCTCCCACCTCTGAATTTTGTTGAGTAGGAGGGGAGGGGCACCCATCTTTCAGAGAGGGGGGATTCTTGACATGACTTCCCACATAGTCTTCTTACACCAAATCCCCACTCTTTCCTGAAATTGGAAACTCAAGCAGAGCCTCTTTCAGATTTTTCTTTTCCATCCAAATATTGGGAGTAGGTTTAAGAATTTTGGATGGACAGAACTTCGCCCAATGACCTGAATTCTTACAATTGAAAAGTGAAAAGTTTTAAACTCTACTGCCTTTTTACAAACCCCAAGGTTAGAATTTAAAGAGATAAAGTCAGGAAGAGATGCCTTCTAATCAACCATAACACAAAGCCTAGCAAACACAAGCCTCCTTCTAGAAATCGTCATATCATGAATAGTCAGCAGGTTGCCAAAAGTACTTGCAATACCTTTAAAAATGTCTTCATCCTAGTATTCTAGAGGTAAACCAGACAAATCTTCCCATATCCTCCTCACAATAGAAAGAGAAGCAAAAGAATCCTTTCATCATTGTCGCTATAATCACTTGGCCTGTTAATAGCCAATGTTTTTTTGGCCCAAGATCTGACAACATCAATATTCAGCCTCGAACCCAAAAACTTACCAATGAGAGAAAACTCCATAAGAGAAATACTCTTCTGTAATAAAGCATCTGGGATAGAAAGCATTACCTCACTAGAAGCTGAAATCGAATCCACCAAAACTGAAGGGAAAGAGGTCCTACCTTTTGGTTTGGAGCCAAACAAATCTAGCCATCGAGATACAGGCTTGTCTCCTGCTCCACCTTACAGTTTTGACCATCTGCACACCCCCACGCCATTGTCCTTAGGATCCAGATGAGACAACTAACCGTCCTCAACACGAAAAACCTCCTTTTCTAAAAAAATAGGAGACACCCCTTGAACTCCAGTCTCCTAACCCCCCACTGTGCCTTCACCACCAGATTGGCAACCATTCACCACCGCAACAACAGCCAGACCACTGACAACCAACCTAAACTTTGCAGCTTCTTTGGCCAAATTCAAATTCAAACTTGGAATTCCCGCTGCACCACCCACTCCACCATTAACGTCCCCTTCCATCGCTTTACTGTGTTTACCTACATATCTGCGAAGTGTTTTAGTTGAACCTAACATGTTTTACCCTTAAGAAAATAGATTTTCCTAACAAGTTAAAATATAATAAAAATTGGAAACTATCGATGTACATATTTACAATTTTTATATTTATAAAATCAAGTTTAAAACTGCAAAGGTGAAAAAAAGAGGAACCTAGACACCAAATTTAGAAGCCTCTATGAAGGACACCAACGTGCCATAATTATTGTGTGCATTGCACTTAGTCTGTATAGTGGGGAATGACCCAAATTCACTTTGTTCCTCAAGAGATGTGCTCATTCTGCATAAAAATAAAACAAGAATAATCAGGTAGGTTACTAGATAATAATAAAATTCAAAATAATAAGATGATGAAAAAGAGAAGATATTGACAAATTCTCATGGGTTGAATGCCTTCACTAAGAATAACATGTAGTTATAAGAATACAAAAATGGTTGGGTCTATATACGATTTTCTCAAGAATCATTAATCCTCATTTTAGTCTCGACATCTATAATAACCAAATGATTAAGAGGAGAAAAATAGTGTGTGCTATTTTATCTACATCTAAGAAATAAAATAAAAAACAAGAAATGTTATGATTGCTATCACTAAGGTCTACATAGGCTAAGAAAACTAGTGTGCGTAAAATATATTAAAGAAAATATAGGATCCCACAAGTTTCTACAACATAAATGGATTCTACACTAAAAAATTATATAAAAAAGAGAGGAATATAACACTATCACGTCAATGGAAGAGATGAAAACTACATAACCCCAAATCAAGATGCAATGAAACACCTTGTTGGGTGTAAAGGTCCAAATCCTTATGGAGATGCTGAAAGATTATAGTACTTGTCACATAAAGAGCTTAGAATAAAACAATGCTACTATATGTTGAAGCTTCTAAGAGAGTGTTATAGAGATTCTCAATGACTAGAGCTCAAACCATGAAGAATGCAAAATAAACCCAATAACATTCAAAAAATAATTTTTATAGGGAAAATAAGAATATTCAATGGTAATAGGAATCATTTGGGTGCACAAAAAAGGTGTTACAAAAACTTAAAATGCAAAGGAGGTGGTGGAAATGATAAAAATGAATGTCTAGCAATAATTAGTCACATTATCATCTACACATCATGTTCACATTAGCAACTTCGGTACCTGAATTCCTCAAACACCTTAGGATAGCAAGTATAAGAAAGCACCTTTTTTTTTTTTTCACAATAATAAATACAAGAGATAAAGTACAACATGAACTTAACTTTATAGGTGGGAATAAGCTAGGAAAAAAGCTAAAATGAGCCTAAAAACATGATAATTAGATGGACACCAAAGTGAGCACAAAAACCATAGCATAAAATTACAATGGTATGCAATATTCCATGTTATATTTTGCCCCAAATTTAATAAGCTTATGACATTAAGTGGCATGCTACACTAAAGTACAAAAATAAAATACTAAAAAGTAAATGACATCATGAAACCCAAAAAATGGTATTGTAGAGGAAGTAGAGAGTTATTCAAGAAGGGTGATGATGCCCCCAAGTTGAAAACTTGCAAAACCACATCATCAAACCAATTAAACCTACACAAGAAGTAAATTTAGAATAACATATGAAACCTACATGAGACAAGGATTAAAAAATATAACCTAAAATAAATGTGTTAGCAAATCATATAGCATAAAAATTCATTAACATATGTGAAAGAATAGATAACACTAACAAGCACAAATAAACACATGAGAAAAGAGAAAGAAAGAGAGAGACAAAGAGACATTTTATAACAATGTGTTGATGTTGGTTATGGAGGTTGATCTTCTTGGTTTAGGATCCCATTTCATTATGGGGGGTGTAGTGGGGTACCCCCCTTGCTAGGTCTAGGGACCACACACCTTGATAGGGGTTCAAGGGCAACACTCGAAAGCCAAATTATATATATATATATTTATTGTAAATCTAGACTGTTCATCATTAGACCAAAAATTTGATCGTAGATGGTATGTTGGATTTTCTTGCCCTAGAAGGAAAACCCCTCTTATGAGGGTAATGTATTTCGATTGTGTATGGAATTGTATTATGTGAGGAGACTATGAGAGGTAAAAGATAAATTTGCAGTAGATGTGTTGTAGGTTGTATCCCTTCATTTTTTGGATGAAATAAAGGAAGGACTAGTTGTTTCTTTGTGGGTGTAGCCCAAATTGGGCGAATCACATATATTTGTGTCTCTATGTTTTATATTTAATTTTTGTATTCACTAATTCTATATTTCTATACAATTATATTCCTAATAGTTTCTAGAGAAGAAGTTAAGAATGGTTCAAGGGATAGCCTACTATAGGGATAGGAACCATATGGTACTTTTACAAATCACACACACTACAAACTAGGTTGTATGGTGATCATGAAATTCATGTGAAAAGATAAATCATATGAAGCACACAAGATAGAAAGGGCTATTACTAGGTGAATTATATGTTACTAAAGTAGGTAATGTGAAGTGCATGGGCTAGAAAATTGTATTGCGGGGTGGCACACATTCTAGCAAAAAGTAAGCAATATGAAGCACACAATCTAGCAAGCAATGTTTCTAGGTGGCTCTTGTTCTACCAATGGTACAAGGAGTGCAAAAATTATGTGAGGTGTGTGTGAATATATACCTCCTTCAAATAATTGCATGAATGAGGCATATACAATTAATATTAAGGTAGAAGATGTCAATAAGGTGAAATATTTTTAGGAAGTATATATAAAAAGATATGTTACTAAAGTCACCTTTCAAAATAAGGTACCCTCAAGTAGAGGCACAAAATATGAGGTTGTAGGTGTGATACATAAAAATTTATGTAATTATGGAATGACAATAATAAAAAAATCAAAGTTGTGTTACACTGAATTGAGCAACAACATAAAAACACAAAGATATCTACATGCTTGGGTTTAGTATGAATATATGCATAGATGAATTTTCATCATCCCCAAGCATGTAAAAATATGAAAATAAAGGAAGAATGCCACATTAAAAATAATAATTTTTTGGGGTCAATATGGAAGATATCTAAATATCTTGACATTGTGCATCATCCTCAAAATGTAAAAAAAATAAAGATATGAAAAATCAAAGAAGATAGATACAAATAGAAGAATTTCATGAAAATTTTCCCCCATTGTAACCATCTAACTACAAGGGTAGAATGAGTCCTCTAAGAGGATTTGAAAAACATATATTAAACAATAATATGGGGATGATAGTACAAGTAAGCAAACACATATATACAAATAAAATTAAAGTACTACTCTAAGGGTCATATTCCATCAAATAATCCTTTTCTTAGTCTTGATCATAAGGGGAAGGATGATAAGTTGATAAAGGAACCACAATAAGATTCATATTATGAGAGTCACCTATAATAATATACTAGGGACCAGTTGTAAGAGTGGCATCCCCTTGAGCATCTATTAGATCTAGTGTCAATGGATATGTGAAGATCAAAGACTAATGAAATATTTGTGAAGGATTCAAACATGCACTCTTCTAGAGAAAAATCATGTAAATAACTATTAGCATACAACACAATATGTAAATTCTAACTAACATCAAAAGGAATTTGATCTATGAGAACTAAAAGTGGTGGAGGGATCTCCACTTCAATTAGGAGTGATGAATTCCTAAGTGGTGTGGGTGAGGGTGGGTTAAACTTGGGCTTGCAAAAAGGTTGTGTTAGATAACTCTTAGGCTTACACTTTAGCAAAGGGTGAGGTATATCAATATCAATGAATGATTTAGTGATGAGTACAATAGAATTATAGAAGGGAGGCAAGAGTGGTGATATAAATGATGATAACAATAAATAGATCAAGAGGATTTCTAAGGGGATGTAGGTCTCAAATCATAGGAATGAGTAGAGCAGTAGTGGATGGAACTAAGATAACTTGAACCCTCTTGGGATTTCATTATTCTGGATCCAAGGAATGGGAAGAAGAGATTGATGTGGGAATATAATTAGGCTCACAAGGGAGATGTTTAGGTTTAAAGGGAGGTTTTAAATCATAGGAAGGAACTCAATATTAGGACCATGTTCGGTAGCACACTCTCTAGCTATGATAAATTGATTATGTTGGAAATTTTGTGTAAGCTAGTTTTTTCTTATATGAGTTAGAGACTCTATTAAAGGAATAAAAGGTCTTCTAGTGTGGGTTTATTTTCTTACCTAATCAAATGGATAGGAGGAGGAATACAAGAAACCACCAAAGGATGGGAAACCATGGGTGCATGGGGAGCGTCAAATTATATGGGTTTCTTTTCTCTAGTTGTTGAAGAGGTAGGAGAAGGAACAAGAGTAAACACTAAAGGACAAGAGATCACAAGAGGAGGTTTACATATTATGGGTTGCTTTCCTTTAGTTGTTGAAGAGGTAGGAGGATGAAAACAATAAACCACTTATTACTATGAAACCAATTGGGAAATTGGAGGGTTTCTTGGCATGGGTTACTTTCATCTAGTTGTCAAAGAGATAGGAGGAGGAATATGAGCAAACACCAAAGGTTGTGAGACCTAGAAGGAAACATATATGAAAGAATAAGAAGGACCACTTGATAAAGGAGAAATCCAACTCGCCTTAAAATTTTTATATGATTTAAAGAGAAAGTTAATGCAAGATCAAAGAGGTTGAATGAGGGTTATCCATAAATAATATAAAGAGAAGTTATCATGCAAACATTGAGGATTGAATCTATTATGGTGGATTATGTGACTACTAAATCATGTAGGAATTTTAGACACTTGTGGACAATAGAAGGGATCATGCATCCTAGTGAGACATGAGTGGCCTAACTTTAGATGAAGGTGATCCAAACTAGGAATAATTAAGAAAGGAACATCCAAGGTTTTTCCCATATGAATGACAAGGGTAATTGAACCTAGAGTAGGAAACAAGAGGTCATCATGTGTGCATATAAATACTTTTAATTTCTTGTATTGATCTCAATACAACTCATGAATATATAAGAACTACTTGTAACCATATTCTTCATGTTGACAAGGTCAATGGTTTTTCCATTAACCTGAGTAGATATATAAAGAGGCCCATCATATATGCCCAACAAAAGAAAAATAAATGATTTGTTCAATAATATGTCACCCTCAAGGTACTCAAGGTCAGGTATCCACCATTGCTATCATTTCTAGGAAAGGATAAATGGAGTTATTAGTGTCAATATCTAACACAGGTTGAATGGAAGTAAATCAATAAATTTTGATGAATGATGGGAAAAGGGGTTTGTATAAATTTACAAGTTTTGATTTGGTTTGGAAATAGACTTATTCCCTTTTTCCTTGCACTATATACTTGTATCACATTATATTTGACAAGGTCTTGGATGTTATGTTTTAGGCACAATAATCACTTAATATCACGTTGAGGAATACTATATAATTTAGAAAAGGTATTTAGGTTGTAAGAAGGTATGAGGACTTTATTGGTATCCAATGATAAAATTGGTGGTAGTTGAACCAATTTATTATTCAAGAGATTTGGAAAATAGAATAAAGGGATTTTAGCATTGTGCAAATTGTTGAATTTATTATTTTGATGAAGAAAGAGCTAGGGAAATAAAATAAGGTGTTGTGGCTAAAGTGTTGTTAACAATTATAGATGTATTATTTTTGAAGATTTTTTTGTAATTTTTATATTTGTTAAATAATTAAGAAGATGAAATGGATGACACAGTAGGATCCTATAATACTAGTGCCTCAAAGTGGTTTACTATTTTTTGGTAATATTGTAAGGTCCTACACAAATGAGTGAATGATGGATAATGAATAAGAAAATATTTTTCCCTAAATAATGACTAAAGGTTTCTAATGAAACCAACTACATGTCCAATTCAAGCAATATATAGGGAATTTGTGAAAATAAAGATTGATATCTAAAGATGAAGTCAATAGAATTTCCCCAAGCACCTTGTTTTTTTTTTTTTGAAAAAATGGGGTAAAAAATTTATTGATAATTAGAAAGGAACATTACAAAGAAAGAAAAGTCGCATAGTCCCAAGAAACAACAAAATCACAAGGACAAAGCCCAACCAAAGTCAACCAAATCCTTAACCAGACTTATCCTCCGCAAGAATTCCCTCCAAATCATGGCGAAGCTCGAGATGAACAAGCTCCCATTCCTCGACTCTCCAACCATCATCATGCTCAGAAGCACACTTTGCCAAGCAATCCCACTCCCATAGAATATGAACAAAAGTCACCATTTCCATCACTGAACTAACCTGCAGAATTTGTTGCACAATCATAGCCAATTGCCAGCTGACACCCACCACTTTCCGCTCAATGAGCAAATTGATCGAGATTTGAGAATCGGATTCAAAAATAAGACGTCTCCACCCCAAAGCATGAACCCTCTTGAAGGCACATAGGATTGCCAAGCCTTCCACAATGTTGATAGTCTTCGTCCCCTCATGGACTGAAAAGAGGAAAATCATCGAACCTAAAGAATCCCTGCCAATCCCCCCAATACCAGCAGGCCTAGGATTACCCCTGGAAGAACCGTCAGTATTAATCTTGAGAACCCCATCAGGAGGAAGCTGCCATTTGCCAACCCTATGAATTTTTTGCTTCATCTTTTGTCCTCTCCTGACACACACAGAAGTCACGAACAACCCCTGAATCCCCAATCTTTGCACCACCTCAGTATCCCTTTTCTCTAAAGAAAAGCTCACAACACACTTAGCCTCCACTATCTCCTGAATCATGCCCAATATTCTCTGCTAGACTTGTTGCACCAGCTTCTGCTCGCCCCAAAAAATACGATGATTTCGTTCGAGCCAAATCTGCCACAACATAAAGACAAGCCCCACGTACCACACTTCCTGTAAAAAAGAAGCCACATAGGGAGGCCTACCCACACTATTCCAAAAATCAATCAAGGAGGAAGCATGCACACAGGGGCTCTACCAAACTCCCCACCAAAAATGCCAAATCTGAATCGCATAGGGACAACATAAAAAAAAGTGAGAAGACTCTTCCTCAGCAGCCCCACACAAAACACAGACAAAAGGGCTCTAGAAACCCCTCTTCTGAATGTTGTCCCAAGTTAAACACCTATTCTAGGTCAACATCCAAACAAAGCAATTACACTTTGGCCAGGAGAACTTGTTCTAGACCTTCTTCTACCACTGAACTTCCTCCCCCTCCACCTTGTGGGACAATAACACCTTATATCCAGAGGCAACAATATAGACCCCCATAGGATTAGGGGACCAGGTGAGCACATCCTCCTCATGGAGTGAACTACATCGATGACTCGAAAGGATACTATGCAGTTCAGCACAATCATCTTGTAGACCAACATCCGGCCAGACATCAGGAGACTTCCATCTTGCCACCTCCAGTTGCCTGCAGAGAGAGGAGACTTTAAAGTCACTCACCTGAGACCAACCCGCCTCGAGAAACCTCTGACAAAGATTCAATAAACTAGGATATTGAGAAATGAGAGGAGGGGAGCCATCCTAGGAATCAGACCAGAATTGAGCCGCAGTCCCCTGCCTGCAAATCCAAAATAAACCTTCCTTAATAAGAGCAGCCCCCTTCTTGAGAGTGCCCCAAATCAGCGAACCCTTCCAAATAAGGGGATAGCGAGGGATATCAGTCTGAGGAATCCCCAAGAAGTACCTCTGAGATAGAACCTGGGCCCAAGTCTTATCCTGCTCAATGCACCACCGCCAATACAGCTTCACAGCCAGGGCCACCCCAGTCAAAGTGGACTATCGTAATCCAAGACCTCCAAACTGCTTCGGGCTACAAACAACCTCCCATCTAACCAAACTCCATTTGGAGGACCCTAGACAACCAACCAATAAAAATTGTCTAGCAACGGAGTCAAAATCCTTAACAAAGCTTATCGGGGCAACCTAGAGCATGCATCTGTATATGGGCAAGGCCTGCACCACTGACATAATTAACTGAACATGCCCAACAAAAGATAACCACTGATGAGTCCAATGATTAACTTTCACCCAAAATTTATTCAAAATATTCTTCCAAGACTCCCTAGGCAATCTCCCAGCCGAGATGGGTATTCCAAGATAGGTAAGAGGGAGATCCCCAATCTGAAATCTCAAAGTTTGAGCTATCCTCTGTTGGATGGGGCCCAGAGTATTAAAAAAGAAGATGGAGGATTTGTCCTCATTAATCAGCTGTCTTGACGTAATTAGGTAGGTGTCCAACACCCTGCAAATATTGGCAGCCTCTCTCAATGTAGCCAGACCCATCAGAGCAGTATCATCCACAAACTGTAGGTGAGACTGTGGAGGCAAGTCATCGCCCCACCGCCAACCCTAGATGAGACCACCCTCCACATTTCTTTTAATCAACCACCCCAAACCTTCAGCAAGGAGAAGAAACAAATAAGGGGAGAGGGGATCCCCTTGCCAAAGCCCCCTAGATGCACCAAAAATCTCAGAGTGTTCCCCGTTAATAAGCACATAGAAAGAGACTGAGGTAACACAACTCATTACCCATTGGATCCATTCTTCCTAGAAACCAAAGGCACTGAGGACCTTTCGAAGGAAGGACCACCTGACTCTATCATAGGCCTTAGCCATATCTAACTTAATAAACATCACCTTATCTTTGGAGCGGGCCATAGAATGAATGGTCTTGGTTGCAATAATAGTTCCATCTAGAATTTTCCTACCCACCACAAAGCCACTCTACTCTTCAAAGATCAGCTCTTTAAGCCCCTTCTTTAACCTGTTGGCAATTAGCTTAGAGATGATTTTATAAATGACATTGCAAAGAGAAATGGGATGAAATTGACTTAACCTATCAACCCCATCACATTTAGGAATGAGGGCAAGAAAGGTAGAATTTAAATCCCTTAGCATCTGCTTATTCCGCTGAGATTCCTGAACCACAGCCAAAAGATCCAACTTGATAATATCCTAGAATTCTTGGAAAAACTCCACCGAGAAGCCATCGGGACCAAGTGCTTTCCCCTTCTTCATCTGGAAGACAGTTTCCTCAAGTTCCACCAGCATGATGTCACTCAAAAGAAGTTCATTCAATTCCCTAGACACCAAAGAGGGAATGTAAGAGAGAACCTGAGATTCTTTGGGGGTCCCCCCTTGCGAATCCTCCCAAAAAAGAGAGGAAAAATATTGCACGGCCGCACCTGAGATTTCAGGAATGGAGGAAAGCTGCTCACCCCA
The DNA here is from genome assembly GCA_007115665.2 of Sequoiadendron giganteum. Lineage (NCBI taxonomy): Eukaryota > Viridiplantae > Streptophyta > Pinopsida > Cupressales > Cupressaceae > Sequoiadendron > Sequoiadendron giganteum. The sequence goes on from CM021107.1 coordinate 340,756,203, forward strand.
ATCATTCACTAGGATTGAGATAGAAATGCCATGCCTCCTAGCTTTTATTGAGCTGAAGAAAAAAGCTGTATTTTTATCCCCTTCCTGAAGCCACTCTATCTGAGCCTTTTGTTTCTAGAACACTTCCTCCCGCAACTCACACTCCTCCAAAGCTCTTAAAACCTGAGCCTCTTCCTGCAAATGATCTTCAGTCACCCCAACCTCCCTTATCAACCTTGTGATACCATTCAAAACATCCTGGGCTACCGCTTTAGCATGAAATACATTCCCAAAGCAGTGACGATTCCACCTCTTGATCTAAAATTTCACAAACTGAAGTAATTTGGAAAAGGTATACATTGTTGTACCAAAAGCAGTTCTACCCCTTTTCCACCAATCAACCACAAAATCATACATGGATTGGTCCCACAACCACATGAGCTAGAATCTATAGGATGGAGAGCGAGGCACCTGGCTAGACTCAATAGTCAACTTGATAGGCCAGAGGTCGGATCCCCTCCAATCCAACATTTCAGAACTGGAAGACCGCATACCACCAACCCAGTAATAGGAAATCAATAATTGATCCAATCTCTCAGCAATACAGTTATCCCCCACCCTACGGTTTTTCCATGTAAACTGGCCATTATTGGGCTTAATATCAACTAAATTCAAAGTAGCAATGTTATCACATGGGAGCAGCGCAGAAGGCTCCAACCTCGTAGTAGCCCCACATTTTTTAGCAAGCTCAGTTATAGCATTAAAATCTCCAGCCATAATCCAGGGATGGAAAGGGGCCAAACTGCGGACAAACGAGATATGGGACCACAAAAACTGCTTACCCTGGAGATTAGTAGGAGCATAGATATTAGATAGGAGTAAATTCTCCCCTGTCTCAAAGCTAGAACCAATCATAGACATAGCATACTTTGAAGACAACCACCACAGAGGACGGATCTTCTGCGGGTTCCACAGATAGGCTAAACCCCCAGAAGACCCATGAGCCCCAATGCATTGACACTCCCCATTCCTCCATATCTTAGGAGCCAAACTAAACATTGTTTCCATTGATAGCTTGGTCTCCTACAGAAAAAGAATATCAGGACCTTGATTTTTGACCAAATCATGAACTGCTTTTTGTTTAAGGCCGTTGTCCAAGCCCCTTACATTCCATGATAGGACAATCATTTCAAGGGGCTCGAAAAATGAGAATCCAGAGTCTTTACCGACCCTGAATCCACCAAGGTCTCACCTATCAACTTGTTCTTTTCCAGATCCTTCTTTCTACCCAGTTTGGCAGATTTCTCTGCACCACCTTTTTTGAGATCCTTTTGCAAAAGGACCAACTGAGAGGAAATCCTATTGCTCTTGGCCACATCCGAACTTACAAACCACCTAGGCTGAGAAGAATCCCCACCGCCTTTCGGTGCCTTAGGAGAATTAACCGATGCCATGTAAACTACTAGCTGTTGATTTGTATCCATGTGTAAAGTATCGGCACTCAATGGAATCAATGAATCACCAGAGATATTGTCCTCCTGAGCTGAACCCACAATATCCTGAGCCATACTCAACAAACCCAGGTTCACTTCCTGCTGACTGAGATCTTCCAAAACCTCAAACCTATTAAAAGTATCCTTAGCTTGACTTTCCTTTAAGGTCCTCTTTTGACCCCGGTTCCTGTTACGAGCTTTGACCTGAACAAAACCCTTAGCACCAACCACCTCACCAAATTCCAAGCCCTTCCCCTTATCAGCCGTAGGGGGGTTGCGAGGAGGTTGTGCAGCCTGAGACTCCACCTGCTTATATCTTGGACATCTACACTGCAAATGGCCATACTCATGACATAGACAACAACATAAAGGAAGAGTTTTGTAATCCAACTGCTGCACCCAAGAGAAAGATCCCACACACATATCCACAACATTGGGTAAAGGCTTACTAAGATAAATTTCAACAGAGATACGAGCATAGGTCAATACCTTTTTTCCCAGGGTTTGCAATGAAGACCCAACTGGCTTTCCAAGTAGAGAAGCCAACAGGAGCAAAGTATCCTCTCGACAACATTCCATCGGAAATCGAGGCAAATGGACCCACACCGGAACATGATTTGGCATCTCCTCTGAAGGGATGAAGCCAACATGCCATGGTTTGATAAACAACCCCACTTGGTTATGAAAATAAGGGCCTCCCTCAAAGACCCTATTGCGATCAGCCATGCAATTAAAGGTGACCACAAAGTAACTATTGGCCAACAACATAACCTCCATTTCTCCTTCTGGCACCCAAGTCCTCTGGGCCCAAGTTTCCAAGAACTGCAAAGAAACCCTCATCCCCAAAAATTTGCAATATAAGGAGTGATTCGAGTAATATTCAACATCTTCGGCAATCATTTCAGGTGGGATGACTAGTTTAGGCCTCTCCAGGCAACGCTCGAGACAACTGTTAATCTTCTTAAGCCTCAACCCATTAGAGGAATCCGCACCTCCAAGCCCCGTATCCAGAGGAAATAAGTTATTATCAAAGGACTTCATTCCATGGTTTGAAGGCTTCGAACCAAATGCTGCTCGAAAATCCATCTCAGGAGACACCCCCGATGCCTCACCTCTATGTAATGGCATCAAGCCCAAGATAGGCATGCAAACACCCAACGCACCACCAGAAATGGGTGGGGAACCCCAAACCTCCACACCCGACCACCCTTCACACACACCCCCTACCAACAGAACCCTACCACACCCGCTCCAAGAAAATGCCAATGGCAGGAGAAACCCCCGCGAGCCACCAAACTCCACAAACTCACACTCGCGCCCACGCCAGCCACCTCACACTCGTGCCCATGCCCACATAGACAAAGGGAACACCGAGGCAAAGAAGACACAAACAAAGAACACCCGACAACCATCCTGCACAGAAAATGACCAAAAAGAGAATGCAGCCCCCCGAATGTCACCAACAAAGCCCAACCCCACCGTGCACTGGCAAATAGAGATTGAACATGAGCTAGGGTACGGGTGCCCTAGCTCGGCCCAAAAATTGCAGATGCCATCGTCCAGGACTTCGAAACTTCCAAGACAATAAGTATTCTCTATTAATTATTACCAAGCACCTTGTTTAAGTGTACAAGGTTAGTAAACATAATTGAGGACCAATATTAGCTTGAAAATATTATAGAAATTAGTTGACTAACTATCAGAAATAATTAATAGAATGGTCTAGTAAGAAAAACTAGTCCAATTTAGTGTCTTTCAACAATTGTAGAAATAGTTTCACTAACAATTGATCTTGAAATATAAAGTCACCACAAATTATTATAAAATTGGATACAAGTGTTTATGGTTCACCCTTGCCACTATATTTTTTAAATCAAAGTACTTTGAAACTTACGATCAGTGGGGTAGCATAATATGTATAGATAGCAAGTTATGGTTATAATATGGTTGTATAATTAGCTATGAAGAAGTAGATAACAAAGAAAGATATTGTTGGAGGTGTTGGTTATCCAATTTGCATCCAATGAATCATAAATATTTTTTAGGTCTTATGATTAGAAACACTAAGAGATTGGCTAACAAATAAGAAACATACTTAAAAATTATTTTCCTTTGTACTTTAGGCTCTACAAAACCTAGGTGGGTTCCCCTTTCAAGGAACTTAATGCAAATAGATGAAAAAATTATAACACAGTGCTTAGAAAATGAGACTTCATACAATTATAACAAGGATTTGTAAATTAGTTTTAAAAAGGGGTATTTTGTTGTAATCCTTTAAATTTAGGTATGAAGCAAGAAAATAATTATGAATAAGTTAAGGTTACCTTAGGATTTATAATTTTGTAAGTAATTATATGATTGTTTTATGAGAGACTTACAATTTTGGATAGGATAATAGTCTTTTAGGATTGTTTAGGGAAATGCTCTTTGACTCTATATGAATACTCTATAATTGCATTGTATATTTTGATTGAAGCTTATATCAATACATGTTTCAATGTTTCATCATCTCCATTTATTGTGCAATAATTTTATGAGCAATATAATCAAGAATTATAATGTTCTTCATGCATATCTGTTGCATTTGAATTATTTTCATTGTTAGTTTTTGTTCAAGGAACATTGTAATTTTGTTCATGGAAATAATGGGAACATTGTTGTCATAAAATTAACTAGAAAGTAGGATTGCATTGCTATCCCTTGATAGATCATATTAATACAAGGTGTTAATGCTCAAGTTATCATCAAATTATGATAAGAATGTGGTAAAGGAGGATGCAAAATTTATCAACTTTGTAACCCAAGATAGGCATTGATCTATTCTTATCTTCACCCTAAATCTCATAATAGATTTTAAAATAACAAATTCAAGCCAATTTCTAATTATTTACCCACTTCATACCTAAGCTTTAAAAATTACAAGGAATGAAATAATTATTCTATGCATTATGGAATATCATTGTCAGCTTATGTGAAGTTCAATATCTACTAGGCACTGTGCTATAATTTATTGGAAGTTCTTGTCATTGATGTCAACACCTGAGATTGTTTTATGTTTTTTTTTGGTTGTCATTGATGTATTGGTGAGGTTGTTATAGTGGTTGTTTTTGGGAAGATTATTACATTGGTTATCATTGTTGACAATGTTTAGTTTGGGCTATCATTGAGTATAGTGGTATGTTGATGATGTTCATGGTTGAATGCAATGCCTTGTCTGATAGTTGTATAGTGCACTGTTTGTTGCAAGTATGAGTAGTTTGTGTTTTCATTGATGTCAATAGGCTTATGTTTTTTTTGTCATTGATATCAACTGGGGATGGTAAAAAAATTGTGAGGATGCTTTGATTAGTTTCATTAGTAAGCACTACTAGTGTCAACCTCTAGTGTTGCTTCGATAAGCTTCTATTTGTGGATGAGTTGCTCTTTTGCATTTGGTTTAGTGGTAATCAAGAAGTGATGAATATGATGAGAATGTGTTTTTGGTGCTTGGTTTCCAAGATCTTTTGAGAAAATTTTAATAAAAGAGGAAATAATGTTTTGTAAAGGTGTTCTGGTATATAGAGTGGAGTTCTAGTTTTTCTCTGCATTTCTTCTAAGGTGAAGATCTAATTGTGTAGTTCAAATATGTTGATAAGAGGCGTTCATAAATATTATATCCATTATTTCTTGGTCTAGATCGTTGTACAAAATTTGTGTTTACCATTGTGTGAATTGTGTTGTAGAGCTGTCTGGGATAAATGTTTTTTCTCCAAATTTCTTTGCAGTTTGGTGTATGGTATTGTGGTTCTAGAAGTGTGTTGAAAAGGTTCATATCTAACTTCAATTGAAGTTTTTTATGGTTTAGTGCTCCAAAAGTTGATTTCTTCAGTTGCAGTGTATAGAAGATTTTCTAGGTGAACAAGATGAGTTTGTTCTTCAAGTGAAAGTTTTTGTGAAGGAATTATTGAACATCCAGAATACTAAGAGGGGGGGTGAATCAGTATTCCATAAAACCAAAATAAAATCCATTTAATAATTATCACATTTTGATTGAATTAGCAAGAGAGAACATATAAACAAATAAATGCAACCATACATATGATGAACACCAAGATTTTTTATGTGGAAAACCCCGAAAGGGAAAAACCGCGGTGAGGGTTAACTCACAATATATTATATCTGAATAAAAAATATTGTAGGGCTCACTACTAGGACTCATTGTCCTTAAAAAGGATCACTGCCTAAGTACAAAAGATGGCTAACCACCAAGATACAAAGATAGTGGCTCATTGCCAAAAGATTGAACTGAAAGGATACACCTTCAATGTGCATGGTTTAGTTCTAATGAAGCTCAGAATATGAAGTACTACCTCACACAATAGTCACTCAACTAATCCACACTGATCCACAACTGATAAAGCATTTAGGCTTGGATCTTCACATACCCCTTAATCCTTTTCACACCTCTCTTTTGCAAACCTTTATTCTCTCTTCAAGGAATATTATATATATACAAGTATATCTTATTCATAAATTAGGTAGGCCTAATTAGATGAAAAAAAATAATTAAAACTCTTTTTGTCGACACCATATATAATTTAAACATTTTATCCATGTAGTGCATTATACCAAGTCAACTAATATCCATGAAGAAAAAATAATCTCCACAATGTATTGCATATGTTTGGTCAACCAATACTAGAAGACAATTCTCTAAACCAACAAATAAAACTCAAAGAAAACACCTTCCAGATCTAAGAACACATTAATTTCCCTTCATACTACCAACATAAAGAGTACCAACAAAACTGCAACATAATAATGTTCACCTTAATAAAATGTGGAGTCTCCCACATTGATATACCAAGCAAAGAACAATAGTAAGATACAAAGTTGAGCTTTGTCAGAGATAAATTTCTGATCACAAAAAAAAAACATCTCAAGATCTAGGATATAGCTGTCTAAATGAGTCATGATAAAATAATTAAGAGATTAAAGTCATATAAGATCTTGCAATAAAATTCAAACTCAAATACCAACACACTAATCCATCACAAAAGAGTATTACCAGTAGAGAACAAATTCTAGTAAACCAAGTAGACTTACCATATAGGTATCACCATGTTGACATCAATGACAACATAGGAACAAATAGCACAAACCATCCACATTTCATGCTCATGTTTCAAGGCTCCATAATCCCAACATGAATTTGTTAGATTTCAAGGTATTTGTGGAATATCCTAGATTATGTTCAAGTGTTGTGTGTGGTACATGAGTCATCTTTGGATTTGAGAAAGTGTGTACTTAAATATTAATGGTGTTTACATAGGTTTAACTGACCTTGGGTGTTTACACTAATTGTGGATTTGCTTCAAATATTGTGAAAGTGTGGTGTGGTGTATATATATGACTTGGGTTTGAGTTAAGATATGGTATGGTCCACTTTCATTCCTTTCCATCACAAGAATGCTTAGTGATGACTTAATTTGAATTTTCATGGTTGAGCTGCATAGTTTGATGGGATTTTTAAAATTTGTCAAAACTTTTGTTTGGTTTTGGGCATATCTATTCATCTTTGGTAAATGGGGGGTCTAATGTTCAAGGTTTAGGGTTTTGTTACCCATATTAAAGTTGATTTTTACTATTTTAAACCCTTACGTTATATTTTTGAATTGAACTATTATTGGGGGTTACCGACCTCTTATGTAATCTGACTGAGCCTTGTCTTTTGTACTGTTACCAGCCCCTTCACCCGACCTATCAATATTTTCTTTCCATTCAGGTGTTATTTTCCCTTTGTTTAACTTGCACCTAAAAATTTGTGCCTCTGTGGGTTTTCTTTTCCCATTCTCCTAGCCGGCCCCACTGTCATAAATAACTTTTCCATATGCCATTTGGCAGGCCGTCGGATCAAAGAGTTCAGATCTGGACCATTCCTTGCAGACCTCACAGGGTTTCCTGTCGACGTCACTAAAGTGGTGTGAGGTATTCAAGACGCTACCATCTATCGAGTATGGTGGGGTGGGGCCTGTCTCGATGTGCCAACAATGACAAGTGGATGTCATTTCAATGGTGGATATTTATTGACAGGGATTAATGATGACTATCCCTCGCAAGCCTCGCACGATCGGATTAATGTTCTTGAAAATACCACGAGGTGTGTGAGCTAGTGACACATTGCTTGGCTCCGTAGTACAAAGTGGTTGGATGGGGCCTACTGCCCGGTTGCAGGTTTCTAACTGCGAGGGATGTGATTGGCTATTGGGTTTCCCAAGTGGTGATGTGGATTTTTCAACGATCTTTGAATTGATCTAAGTCATCCGACATGCTAGGTCTTTTCACATCGACAGTTTGAATTCAAAAATTACAATTCACCCATGTGAGGATTATTTGCACTCTGCAAGTTATTCTCATTAATGGCGCAGGTCTTTCAGTGGATCTCATCTTGATTTCCTTGTGTGCGAGCGGTATCCACTTGATAATGTAGTGATGGGTTGTATGTCATTTTCCGTGAGCTCAAAATTATTTTGTGGTGGCAATGTCAACCACTAATCACTTGCTTGCTCATACTACAATTTGAGCAATTAATGTTCCCTACACCGACTTGCTCGATAAATGCTCGTTAATTTTCTCATCAGTATCGTTGCATTTTGAGTTTGTTTGTTTGCAGGTGATTGATTTTCTTTCTGAGTTTGAGCTCGCAAATTCAATGGATAAGTCACAATTACGACGAAGTGCCAGGATGGGTGTGACGAATTTGCAACAAAAGGAGAAAAAAACTATTCTTGGTACTTTTGGAATAGTGGCTCAAAGGGTGGAAAAGAGGTCGGGAAGTTGCACGTCACCTGTTGAGCTCTCTTTGGGCTTTGTTGATGAAGGGTCTAAAACTGATTCAGACTACCACAACTACCTTGTGGCCCTGAATGAGCTCATGGGGGTGGACGAGGAGGTCCTTGCAGTTACTCCAATTATTGCGATGGCACTGTGTGATGTTTTTGGGTCTGGTGTTGGTACAGGTAGGGGTAAGAAAGTGGTTTCGCTTCATACTGAAGCAAGAACCAGGAGCGGTCACCTGTATTGGGGCCGTGTGGCTACTTGGGATGTGGGGAAATGATTGGTGTTGCTGGGGTGGTGCTTTTTTGCCTTTTGGAGCTATTTTGGTGGTTCGGGTTTGATGTGAACGTGTGCGTGGGTGGTATGGTATTTTTTGTCCTTTTTAGCTGGTTACATGGGTGTAACCATTTTTTGATTTCCTTTGTGCGTATCATAGTCATTTCTGATGATGAGGAGTTTTTTTTTTAAATGAATCTGAATTTCATTTGGTTAGAATGAAATTCATTTTGAAATGAACAATGGAGCCCGATGCTTGTTGCTCTCCTATTCTATAAAGGAGATTTCACGACTCATTGTTGAGGTCAGATTTTTTTGTGTCCTAAGGCTTAGGTGGTGTATAGTAAGAATTATATTGTGGTGTCTAGAATTTTCTAGCTAGGAAATCATTCCAGGTCGGGTGTTGTATAAAATAAGCATGCTATGCTTGTGTAATGACTGATATCAGTAAATTTAAGGAAAAAAAATTAAGACAATTGCTCTCCTGTGTACATATCATGGATTGTGAATGGATTTATCAATGGTTTCTTCATTCAGCTTCAATGGTATATTTGGATGTGTAATTTGTTTTCTTGCTTTAACTTAATGAGTTAATCAAATGCTTGAAAAGGAGTTACAGGTCTGTGACAGTGTACTTAGGATTTACTGAGTATTGTTTTAAATATTGAAAAATCTTATGATGTAAAGCATTATAATGATAAGTTCTATAATATCAGGGTTGTGTTTTATGTGACTCTCACCTGGTTGGATGAGGCACTGGGTAGTTCATTTAGATTCCTTTTTAGAAGTATAAGAAGGTAGCTCTAAGTGTAAAGGTTCAAGATCTGAACATTTAAAAAATAAAATTCTATCTCTTTCGAGATACAAATCTTATACTAAATCTTCTTTCCTAGCTTTAGATAGTTATCATTATTCTTTGGTTTGCCAAAACCCAGGTAGATGCTATCTAGCTACATTTATAGGAATGCATATGTGTTTAGAAGTGTTCTTGAGGCATGAAGCATTTTTATGAACACGTATAGGAAAACCCTGCTTGGTTTCACACAACCAAAAGTGTAGGAGATCTCAGTCTTTGACTGAATCTCGTCAATTGGCCACTAACTTTGTGAGTTCTTTAATATAGAGGTTGGCTACCTCTTAGAGAGTTTCAAAGATTAGCTGTAAAATTAAAACACCAACAAAATGGTGACTCTACTAGGGAGTCAGACTCATAAGTTTTGGTTGTAGACGGTGCTATTATAGAGTCATTAAAGTTTTTAATTATTTCTATAACCAGAGGTTGAAAATGATTGAATTATTTTTCTACTTAAGTCACTAGCTGAATGGTGATTTTATTGGGGAGAACTTATGAGAATTTTTTTTTTTTAAAGAGAGAGACCACAGAAGTAGGTGGTGGCCTTCTAGAGTCATTTGTTTGGTGGATCTAAACTTTAAGTTTGGATGGTAAGAGGTTATGGATTTGGAAAATATTGGTAACATTGTGATTTTAGAGTATTTGAGTGTGAATCTGTTGTGGACGAAGACCCAAAACATGATCAGTTTTTGAAAAGGAATTTCATATTCTTTTGAAATTTAGTCCTCTATTGAAGAGGTGGCGACTCTATCTAAAGAATCAGTTGACATAAAAGGAAAATTCCAAGATCTGTAACGTTTACAGTAAGGGAGAGAGGGTTAACAAGTGATGCTTAATTTCCAGGTATTCTCAATAATCTAAACATATCAATATTTTGATTATGAGAGGCGTTCATAACTAGGGATGATTAATGGGTCTAATTAGATGTTATAAGCATTAAGGAAGGAACAGTGGTTAGATTTTACATACTTTTAATAGTGCAATATGTAATATGATTTGAGAAGTATGTTTATGTTGTATTATGCCTCTAAAACACTCAGGCATGAGTATTTCATTAAAATTTTAAAATCATGGTTGAATTAGTAAATGGTGTATTTGATAACCATGTATAACATTGATAGTGATTGAATGGGTATAAGAAAGTTTTTGTATGAGATTTCAAACACAAATATGCAAACGGAACAAGTTTCACTAAGCCCTTTAGGGGATCTTGTAATTCAAAGTTATATGTGATTTATTTTCAGTGGTATTAAGGGTTTCCCTAATCTAATTCCTAAGAAGATTACGAAGTATCTGCCTAAATACACAAGGCAAAGTGCATAATCTACCTCTAAGCATCTGCAAAATTTTAAAGATGTGATGGGGGATTATGAAGTCAGCCATGAGGATGTTGTTATGAATATTTTTGTGCAATCCTTGAAGAATGATGCCAGGGAATGGTTCTCATATTTTCCTGCATGTTCTATCGACTCATGGAGTCAGTTGGTGATAGTTTTTATTGAACAATTTGGTGAAAGAGTAAACCCAAGAATAGTAAGAAAGGGTTTGATGGGAATCCGCATAAGAAAAGATGAGCTAGTTCCATATTTTAATCTTAGGTTTTCAAGAGCTGTAAGAGAAATTCCTAAAGAAATAAGACCAAATGAGGCTGAATGTCTGGTTGTGTATCTTGGTGCTTTTGACTAAATGATGGGTTACTTATTAAGAGATAAGGAACCTACAACCTTATATCAGGCATATCTAATGGATATGGACATTGAAAATAATATGAAATACTCAATATGAAAGGGTATCTAGCTGCAAGTGTTGGTTACCCTGACACAACTCATACTAGTACAATTCCGGAATTGGCTGCAAGGAACACTTACTATGATAAGAATGCTTTGGCAACAATATTATATCCATCATTGCAGTATGAAGATGATGATGAAACCCAAGTTGAAAACCAACTCGATTTGTGTAGTGATGATCAAAACTCTTTGTGCAAGAATTGTATGAGATGAAGAGACAAGAGGGAGAATCACCATATAAGCTTTTTTTGAGGTTTTTGGATGCTTTGATAGAAGTTCCTAGAGATTTCAGACCTGATGATTTTGTATGCATTGATTTTTTTTGTGAAATTTATGAGCCTGGGTTGAGTGCTTTGCCAGAATAATTGAAACCTAGTAACCTTGCCCAAGTCCTTAAATGGATAGAGATTGCAGAATCAACCAAGAGCATATATGCACAAAATGAAGATGAAACTTGTCCTTTTGAAGAGTGTTGGACAACTATACTAAAGCTTGAGGAGCAAGGTAATGGAGAATTAAATGAGACACCAAGTTGTTTTCTATGTCATGATTACAATCCACATGTTGCCGAGGTTTTGCTATAGGCTAGTGATTGTGAATTTAGTAGTGATGATTGCTTTTCCGAGGATGAAGTGGAAATAGTTCCCTTACCAGAGTTTTGTGGTAATATAGAGCCTCATGATGTCATTTTCTTATAGGCGAGGGAAAAATTTCAAATGATAAATATTTGGAGTATACTCTAAATGTGCTAGTAGTGCAACATGTTTGTTGTGTAAATGATGAGGAATTAGAATACAATGAGGTGTGTGTTCAACACTGTGATCTAAATAACAATACTAAAGGTAACCAACACATTGATGAATGTATTGGATTCATTGATGATCTTGATTTTTTGTATGAAGATGAGATGGACTTGTTGTCACCTTCTGAGATGAGCTTTTCAGAAGCTTATAATGGAAGTGTCATTGATATTGGTGGTGAAATTTTTTCAGCTTGTGCTGAAATTTTTACTTATAAATTAATACATACAATAGGTGGTGTTGAACATAAGGAGACCAGTGCACACAGTTGTTTATCTCTTACCCTTATTGATGTTGATTTGATTGTATCTACTCTCGAGGTATGTTGCTTTGAGTTGGATGATGATATGAAGAATGAATCAGAACATGTTCTCTCTCAAACCTGAGATGAATGCATTTTCTCATTCCCTAGATGTTAATGTTGCATATGATCCCTTTTCCTATGATACCAAGGTGTATTATGATGTACCTAAACCAAAATATCAAAAATTGTCCCCATGTTGCAGTGATCCATATAAGAATGCTCCTGAATATGCATCTTTTGTCTTTGACATATGCAAAGATGTTTTGCATGACACACACCAGGTTGTTTATGAGAGCTTTCAGTTTGATCTGCAAACTAATTCTGATGTGCAAACTGATAATCAAAATGAGATTAATAGTTACAGCCATGTGGCAGAATGTGAGTGTTATTTTTATCAGCTGGAAGAAGTTTTCACAAAGTGTGGAAATGTGCAAGATACTGAAAGATGTTGTTTTCAGTTTGAGAATGATTCATATGATGAATGTGATAAGTTGTTGCCACATAATAGTTAGTATTTTGAACGTATGTCTGCCTAACAAATGCACAATGGTTATGAACATGTTGATAATGTTGTGAATGATTTCCTGTTAGGAGAGGTCAACATGTTTAATCAGGTAGATGGTTGTGATCAGACTATGCTTTCATATGGTCTTGATCATTATTTTCAAATCATGTCACTTGATGCAAAATCAGGAAATGAGGAAAGTGGCAGTGATGTTACTTATTTGATTTGGTTGCCACTTAATGAAATAGATGAACAAAGAGCAAGTTTCTACTTGCCCAAAGGTACCTTGACACTTGCGTTTTTAAAGGTTCAGTTCTTCATGTTGTTATGGTTTGATAAGTGCAAGCATGAGTTGAGGGAGATCAACTCTTTTTACATAATTGTGTTTGACAAAGGTAAATGTTGATTCCCATTTTTCATTTGGTGGCACGGGGTCACTAGATGAAGTTGAAAAAGAAAACATGAATAAAGGAGTGGTTTGAGGACACTAGTGGACTCAAAATTTGGTCTACTCTCCCCAGAGACCTAGAATCTTGCTATGCCCACATGGGGGAATACATCCCCAGTCAGAGCCACTGATGGGAATTTTAAAATTTGTAAAAAAATTTGTTTGGTTTTTGGCATATCTGTTCATCTTTGGTAAATGGGGGGTCTAATATTCAAGGTTTAGGGTTTTGTTATGCATATTAAAATTGTTTTTTACTATTTTAAACCCTTATGTTATATTTTTGAATTGACCTGTTATTGGGGGTTACCGGCCTCATATGTCATCCGATTGAGCCCTGTCTTTCATACTGTTATCGGCCCCTTCACCCGACCTATCAGTATTTTCTTTCCATTCAGATGTTATTTTCCCTTTGTTTAACTTGTGCCTAAAAATTTGTGCCTCCATGGGTTTTCTTTTCCCGTTCTCCTAGTCGGCCCCACTGTCATAAATAACTTTTCCATATGCCGTTTGGCAGGCCGTCGGATCACAAAGTTCAGATCTGGACCGTTCCTCATAGACCTCGTAGGGTTTCATGTTGACATCACTAAAGTGGTGCGAGGTATGTGAGATGCCACCATCTGTCAAGTATGGTGGGGTGGGGCCTGTCCCGATGCACCAACAATGACAAGTGGATGTCATTTCAATGGTGGATATTTATTGACAGGGATTAATGATGACCATCCCTTGCAAGCCTCACACGATCGGATTAATGTTCTAAAAAATGTTGTGAGGTGTGCGAGCTGGTGACACGTTGCTTGGCTCCGCGGTACAAAGTGGTTGGATGGGGCCTATTGCCCAGTTGCGGGTTTCTGATTGCGAGGGGTGTGATTGGCTACTGGGTTTCCCAAGTGGTGATGTGGATTTTTTAATGATCTTTGACTCAATTTGAGTCATCTGACATGCCAGGTCTTTTCACATCGACGACTTGAATTCAAAAATTGCAATTCACCCATGTGAGGATTATTTATGCTCTACAAGTTATTCTCATTAATGATGCAGGTCTTTCAGTGGATCTCATCCCGATTTCCTTGCGTGAGAGCGATATCCACTTGATAATGTAGTGATGGGTTGTACGCCATTTTCCATGAGCTTGGAATTATTCTATGGTGGCAACGTCAGCCACTAATCACTCACTTGCTTGTACTACAATTTGAGCAATTAATGTTCCCTGCACCAGCTTGCTCGATAAATGCTCGTTAATTTTCTCATTAGTATCATTGCATTTTGAGTTTGTTTGTTTCCAGGTGATTGATTTTCTTGCTGAGTTCGAGCTCACAAATTCAATGGATAAGTTAGAAGTACGATGAAGCGCCAGGATGGGTGCGATGAATTTACGACAAAAGGAGAAACACATTCTTCTTGGTACTTTTGGAACAGTGGCTCAAAGGGTGGAAAAGAGGTCGGGAAGTTGCACATCACCTATTGAGCTCTCTTCAGGCTTTGATGGTGAAGGATCTGAAACTAATTCAGACTACCACAACTACCTCGTGGCCCTGACTGAGCTCATGGGGGTGGGCGAGGAGGTCCTCGCAGTTACTCCAATTATTGCGGTGGTACCGTGTGATGTTTCTGGGTCTGGTGTTGGTATAGGCAGGGGTAAGAAAGTGGTCTCACTTCATACTGAAGCAAGAACGAGGAGCAGTCGCCTGTATCGGGGCCGCGTGGCTACTCGGGATGCAGGGAAATGATTGGTGTTGCTGGGATGGTAATTTTTTTCCTTTTGGAGCTGTTTCGGTGGTTTGGGTATTATGCGAACATGTGCGTGGGTGGTGCGCCATTTTTTGTCCTTTTCGGCTGGTTATAGGGGTGTAACCATTTTTTAATTTCCTCTCTTTGTATCATAGTCATTTATGATGATGAGGAGTTTTATTTGAAATGAATCTGAATTTCATTTGGTTAGAATGAAATTCATTTTGAAATGAACAATGGAGCCTGATGCTTGTTGCTCTCCTATTCTATAAAGGAGATTTCACAACTCATTGTTGAGGTCAAATTTTTTTGTGTCCTAAGGTTTAGGCGGTGTATAGTAAGAATTATATTGTGGTGTCTAGAATTTTCTAGTTAGGAAATCATTCCAGGTTGGGTGTTGTATAAAATAAGCATGCTATGCTTGTGTAATGACTAATATCAGTAAATTTAAGGAAAAACAATTAAGACAATTGCTCTCCTGTGTACATATCATGGATTGTGAATGGATTTATCAATGGTTTCTTCATTCAACTTCAATGGTATATTTGGATGTGTAATTTGTTTTCCTGCTTTAACTTAATGAGTTAATCAAATGCTTGAAAAGGAGTTACAGGTCCGTGATGGTGTACTTAGGATTTACTAAGGAGTATTGTTTTAAATACTGGAAAATCTTATGATGTAAAGCATTATAATGATAATTTCTATAATATCAGGGTTGTGTTTTATGTGACTCCCACTCGGTTGGATGAGGCACTAGGCAGTTCATTCAGAATCATTTTTAGAAGTATAAGAAGGTAGCTCTAAGTGTAAAGGTTCAAATCTGAAATTTAAAAAATTAAATTCTATCTCTTTCAAGATACAAATCTTATACTAAATCTTCTTTCCTAGCTTTAGATAGTTATCATTATTCTTTGGTTTTCCAAAACCTAGGTAGATGATATCTAGTTGCATTTATAGGAATGTATTTGTGTTTAAAAGTGTTCTTGAGGCATGAAGCATTTTTATGAACATGTATAGGAAAACCCTCGGTTTCACAGAGCCAAAAGTGTAGGAAATCTCAGTGTTTGACTGAATCTCATCAATTGGCCACTAACTTTGTGAGTTCTTGAATATAGAGGTTGGCTACCTCTTAGAGAGGTTCAAAGCTTAACTGGAAAATTAAAACACCAACATAGTTGACCTTGGAGAATGTTTTGAAGGCTGAAGAAGGTATAAATAAGTGTTTTGTTAATGGAGGATTGGTGTGAAGAGTGTGTGATATAGATTGTAGAGTTGTGAAGTGAAGTGCAAGCTTTAATGGGTTAGACCACTGGAAGCAGTGAGAAAAAGGTGTCTACAATATTTACAGAGGCTATGAATGTGTTGGTGATAACTATGGTGGAATTTTTTGTTGCATTGATATGGATTTCTCATTGTAACATTTTTATTTTATTTTTGTTGTAATTTGTTAATGATCCCTTGGCAGTGAGCTCTTCTTTCTTTTGTGTAGTGAACCCTTTGGTAGTGAGCCTTTTGTATTCGATGTTGGAATTACTTTATATTGTGAGCTAATCCTCACTGTGATTTTTCCCTTATTGGGTTTTTCACATAAATCTAGTTTCCTATTGTGCATGGTTTTGATGTTTTTCAGTTTCTATTATTTTCTTTCAAGACAAATAATTCTAACAAATTAAGGGTTAATTAGGTTGATGTGGATTTGAATGTTTATGAGGGTTTTGATATTTTAATGTAAAACTGATTCAACCCCCTCTCAATTGTCTTATGTATTTAAAAATTGGTATCAGAGCAAGGTTCCTTGGAATAAATCTTATCTTCTTGAGGTAGATCTAGGATGGCACACAAGAGAGATGCTCCTCTCTTTCATGGATCAAATTATGCATTCTGCAAGACAAGGATGGAAGGTTTTTTGGTATCCTTTGGAAATGGAGTTTAGAAGTTTTTTGTGACTAGATATATTGTGCCTAAAAATGGTCTGAGCATTGATAATGAGATCAAGGCCTATGGGAGCAATGGGAAAGAAAGGTATTCTCTTTTGAGTGTTATTTCTAATAAAAAACTTGTGAAAGTTAAGAATCTTAAAACTAGTAATGAGATCTAGAAAAGTTGGAAATAATTTATGAAGGAGATGATAAGGTCAAGCAAGCTAAGATGCAGAATCTAAAGATCATGTTTGAAAACATGTGTATATCAAAGGATGAAAAAATTACAAGCTACATGCAAAAAGTGGACGAAGTTGTCAATTTCATCAGAGGGGATGGAAATCTTGAAGATGATGAGGTGGTAAAGAAGGTACTAAGAACTCTGCCTAAATCTTATAGTCATAAAGTTTTTGCTATTGATGAATTTCATAATCTAAATAATTACTCTAGAGATCAACTACTTGGCACTTTAACTTCTTTTGAATTAAGAAAATTTGGTTCAAGTAATGCAAAAGTTGAGACTGCTTTTAAGGCTGGGAAATCAGAAAACATTGAAGAATCAGATTAAGAGTATCTTGATGATGTTGAAGCAAACTTTGTGAGGAGAATGAAAAAGGGTACTGGTAAATATAGAGGTAAGTTACCTTTCAAATGTTTCAGTTATGGAAATATAGATCATTATGCTTAAAGATTCCCAAAGAAAGCCGTGAATGACAAGAATAAGAAAAACAAAGGTAAAACAATCAAGAAAAGTTATTATGTTAGAGAAGATGTTAGTATATTTGATGATGAATCTGATTATGGGGATTATGAGGATAGTGAATTCTCGTTCATGGCTATGAAAGTTGAATCTAATTCTACTAACTTTGAGAGATGTTTGAAGGAAAGTGATTTGAAATAAGGTCATAATGCTATGGTGGTTGCTTTTCATGTTAGAGAGGAGAAGAACTAATGGATCATTAATAGTGGATGCTCAAATCATATGACTAGTGATAAAATTAAGTTTTTTATACTTGAGAAATATGAAGGAGGCCTTGTTAAGTTTGGTGATGATACATCTAAGATATGTGGAAAAGGTTCAATCAGTTTTGATGGAAAGCATAATATAGATGATGTTATTTATGTTAAGGGTTTAAGGAATAACCTCTTGAGTGTTGGAAAAATGTGTAGAAAATGCTATAATATTATGCTTTAGGATGATAGATGTGAGATTAGAAAAGGCTCCAAAATTGTGGTTGTTGTTGGAAGAAGGACAAATGAAAATGTTTATCAAGTGAAAGGTGCTAATGGTCATTGCTTTATGACTCAGGTTAATGAATGTTGGCTATGGCATAGAAGGATATGTCACATCAATTTGGATAGCCTAGTGAGAATCAGTTTATACTAAGTTGTGAGAGATCTTCCAAAGATTACAAAGCCCATCAATGTTGTCTACAAGGAATGTCAGATTGTAAAGAAAGAAAGAAGAAGTTTTGAATTCAAAGAAACATCTTCAATCAAACTACTGGAGCTGGTGCATATAGAACTTTGTCATCCTACCAAAGTAAGAAGTCTTCAAGGTGGCACGTATTTCATGCTATTATTGATGATTATTCTAGAATTACTTGGATTAATTTTCTAAAAGAACAATTTGAAGCTCTAGATAAGTTTAAAGAATTCAAATTTATGGTTGAGAATGAAATGGATATGAAAATCAAGTGTTTGAGGTCTGACAGAGGTGGAGAGTTAACCTCCAATGAGTAATAGTTTTCATGAGAATCATGGGATAAAGAGGCATTTGTCTACCCCTAAGACTTCTCAATAGAATGGAGTAGTTGAAAGAAAAAATAGGATTGTTTAAGAAGCTACAAGAACAATGATGAAAGAAGCAAGCCTATCTAAAGTTTATTGGAGAGAAGCAATTCACACTATTGTTTACATTCTTAATAGAGTTCAAATAAGAGAAAATAGTGCAACGACTCCCTATGAGTTGTGGTATGGAAGGATCCCTATTGTCAAATACTTCAAAGTGTTTCGAAGAAAGTGTTATAGCAAAAGAGATGAAGAAAACTTAGGAAATTTTGATACAAGATCTGATGAAGGTATCTTTCTTGGATATTCTAAAAGAAGTAAAGCTTATCAGTGCTACAACAAGAGGTTGAAGAATATTGTTGAGAGTGAAAGTGTCAAAGTGAATGAAGACTTACAAAAGAATTATATGGTGATATATGGATATGAACTAGATGAGTCCTCTTGCAGAGAAAATTATAGAGATGGAGGTAAGGAGAAATAAGTTTAGATTGAAGAGGAAGAAGCTCTGGAAAGGATCCCTAAGACTCCCAAGTATGTGCACAAGAGTCATTTTTAAGATCAGATCATTCGTGGCGATAAAATAAAATGTTTGTTGACAAGGAGAAAAGCTGCTATGATTGAAGAATAGGTAAACCTATGTTTACTCTCTAAAGGGACCTAAAACAATGATTGAAGCATGAAAAGATGAATATTGGATCAAGGCTATGGAAGAGGAACTAATGCAAATTGAGAAGAATCAGACTTGGGAACTTGTCCCAATACCAACAAAAAAAAATGTATTTTGAACTAAGTGGGTATTTTGGAACAAACTAAATGAGAATGGAGAAGTGGTAAGAAATAAGGCAAGGCTTGTGTGTAAGGGATACTCACAAGTATAAGGAATAGATTTTGAGGAGACATTTTCTCCAATGGAAAGAATGAAAGCTATTAGGATGTTTTTGGCTTTTGTAACACATGAGGATTTCAAGGTTTATCAAATGTATGTAAAGTATTATTTATTGAATGTTGAGTTTGAAGAAGTATACATTAAACAACCAAAAGGATTCTAGTTATGAAACAAATTGGATATGGTTTGTAGATTGAAGAAGACATTATATGGATTGAAGAAAGCTCCTAGAGATTGGTATGCAATGTTGGATAGGTATTTGATACAACAAGGATTCAATAAAGTTACCACAAATAGAAATATTTATTTCAAAGTTTAAAAAGATAAAATCTTGATTGTGGTTTTGTATGTTAATGATATAATCTTTGGAGGAAATGAAGCTATGTGTAAGAAATTTGTAGAGATGCTGAAAGAGTTTGAGATGTCTATATTTGGGAAGATGAATTTCTTCCTTGGATTGAAAATAAATCAAATAGAGAAAGGAATATTCATTTCACAATCAAAGTATGTCAAGGAAATGTTAAAGTTTAGAATAGAAGATTCTAAATCTATATGCACCCCTATGGTTACTAGTTGCAAGCTAAGTAAGAATGATGAATCTCCTAAGGTTGATCAAAGAAAATATATATCAGTGATTGGAGGACTACTATATATAACTGCTACTAGAATGGATATCATGCATGCAATTTGTCTTGTGGCTAGATTTCAAGAAGATCCTAGAGAGTCACAAGTTGCAGCAGTAAAGAGAATATTCAGATACTTGAAGGGCACTCCAGAGCATGGTTACGATATCCAAAGGATATTGATTTTTCTTTGAGTGCTTATACAAATGCAAATTGGGTAGGATGTGTCGATGATAGGAAAAGTGCAAGTGGTGGTGCATTCTTTCTTGGATGCATATTGGTGTCTTGGATAAGCAAGACACAAGATTCAATGTCTCTATCTACTACAGAGGTAGAATACATTATAGCAATTTCTTGTTGCACATTGGTTTTGTGGATGAGGAAAACCTTGAAAGATATCAAAGTGGTATATGATGAATCAATTTATATATTTTGTGATAATACAAGTGCTATTAACATTTCAAATAATCTGATGATGCACTCAAGGAAAAAACATATCTCAATTCAGTATCACTTTTTGAGAGAGAAGGTTGTAGAGAATGAAGTGAAGCTTGAGTATGTTCCTACAAAGGATCAAGTTGTTGATATATTTACTAACGATCTTCCTAAGGATACTTTTGAGTATCTCTAGGAGAAGTTAGGGGTTATTACCCCTCCTTTGAACTAGATGCATAAGGATATGCATCACTCCAGTGGATTTCAAGATTCATTCTTTGTTTTGGACTGGTGTTGGAGGCTACCTCTCAGGGGGAGTAGGTAGTGGTATTGTTGGTTGTTGTACTCGGGGGGGATTTAGTGCTGATGCAAGTTGGTGTTGTCCTTTATTAGTTATGTGTAGTGGTTGTTGGTTGATATAGTTCTTTGTGTGCTCCTAAGGAGGAGTATGTAGAATAGCAAAAAGAAAAGGTAGTTGCAAAATAATTGTTATCCCATATAGGAATTGACTTTGGGGGAAAGAGATGTGAATGTTGCCCTTTGCCATTGATGTCAAAGGGGGAGAGAGAAAATAATGTGAAAATGTTCAATTTTAAAAAAATGGAGAGAGAGTAAAGTGAACAAGGAGAAAATGATGTAAGGGGGACAAAGTGAAAGAGTTGATATGGAGTAGTGTATTGGTAATCACAACTATTTTTCTATCATGTTTGCAATTGGTGGTTTTTTACATCATGTGTTGCCATCAATGAAAAAGGGGGAGATTATTGCAACTATGAGTAGTTGGTGTTTTCATTGATGTCAATAGGCTTATGTTTGTGATTTCATTGATATCAACTAGTGATGGTTAAAAAATTGTGATGATGCTTTGATTAGTTTCATTATGTTTTCATTAGTGAGCACTAATGTGTCAAACTCTAGCATTTCTTTGATAAGATTTTATTGGTCGATGAGTTGTTGTGTTCCAGTTGGTTTGATGATGATGAGTAAGTGATGAATATGATGAGAATGTTTGTTTGGTTCTTGGTTTCCAAGTGCTTTTGAGAAAATTTGAATAAAAGAGGAAATAGTGTGTTGTAGAGGTGTTCTGGAATACAAAGTGGTGTTCTAGTTTTTCTCCACATTTCTTCTATGTTGAAGATATTCTTGTGCAATTTGGTTATGTTGATTAAAGGTTTTCATAGATGTTATATCTATAATTTCTTGGTCTAGGTCATTGAGAATAATAAATTGTGTTCACTAGTGTGTGAATTGTGTTGCAGAGCTATCTGAGAGAAATGGTTTTTCTCTACATTTCTCTGTAGTTTAGTTTCTAGTCTTGTGGTTTTGGAAGTGTGTTGACAAGGTTCATATCCAAATTCAATTGAAGTTGTTCATGTTTTGGTGCTCTACAAGTTGATTTCTTGAGTTGCATTGTATGGAATATTGTTTGGGTGAATAGGATGAGTTTGTTCTTCAAGTGAAAGTTGTTGTGAAGGAATTTGTTGGATTTCAAGGTAGTTATGGAATATTCTAGATTATGGTCAAGTGTAGTGTGTGGTCCACAAGTCATATTTTGATTTGAGGAAGTGTGTACTTAAATATTAATGGTGTTTACATAGGTTTGGTTGATCTTGGGTGTTTACACTAATTATGGATATTCTTCAGTGATTGTGGAAGTGTGGCGTGGTTTATATGTATGATTTGGGTCTGAGTTAAGATGTGATGTGGTCCGATTTAATTACTTTACACTGTGGGAATTCTTAGTGCCAACCTAATTTGAATTTGTATGGTTGAGGTGCATAGCCAACCTTGAAGAATATTTTCAAGGTTGAAGAAGGTATAAATAAGTGTTGTGTTGATGGAGGATTGGTGTGTAGAGTGTGTGATGCTAATTTTAGAGTTGTGAAGTGTGAATTTGTGAAGTGTAGTGTGAGATTTAATGAGTTATACCATTGGAAGCAGTGAGCAGAAGGTGTCTAAAATCTTCAGAAAGGCTATGAATGTTTTGGTGATGATTATGGTGGAATTTTTTGTTGCATTGAGATGGATTTCTCACTATAACATTCTTCTTTTCTTATTTCTATAATCTCACAGTGAGATCTTGGTAATGATCCCTTCTTTCTTTTAGGTAGTGAGCGCTTTGTATTTGATGTTGCAATTAATTTATATTGTGAGCTAATCCTCACCGTGGTTTTTCCCTTCTTGGGTTTTCCACATAAATCTGGTGTTCTATTATGTATGGTGTTGATGTGTTTCAATTTATATTATTTTCTTTCATACTAAACCATTCTAACATATCAAGGGTTAATTGAGTTGATGTGGATCTAAATATTTATGAGGGTTTTGATATTTTAATGTACAATTTATTCACCCCCTTCTCATTTGTCTTGTGCATTCAACACTGTTGCTATCAATAGATTTGTTTTCATAATGATATATTAAGATGAGTATTAGAAGAATTAAGATGAGGATTAGAATTATTGCTACTGGTGGAGATATTTTTTTGATGGCCTATAACATGTTGTATGCTCTCTCTATTTATTCATGAAGAAGTATGCGTTGTTGCAAGGTTGTTCTAGCCTCCACAAGTGGGTAAGAAGTTTTTGTTTTAGAATGGTGTTGTGAAGACTGTTTCGGAGAATGCTCCACATTCCTTTGAATTCCTCTGCTATTGGAGATATGGTATTGTGGTTTGGGATTCATAGTTTGTGTTGTGTGGATGTTGCACTCCTATATTTTTAGGTCACCAATTTTTCTAAGGAGGTTTCTATTAATTCCAAAATGTTGGCAGTGTTGGTGGTTGTCTTGAATAGTTTGAAAAATGCTTCATATTTCTCCATATTGATGTTTCTCCTCCTATGAATTGGTGGATGTGCTCTTAATTTTTGTGTAGTGTCTTAGTTCAAATTTCATGTATTGAAAGGTTCACAAGTTTATTTGTTAAAGTTCCATCTCATGGTTGTGTATTATGTGCTTCTAGGATGAAGTGTTTTGTTCTTGTTTGGCTTCCGATAGCTATTGGTGGCATAAAAGTATGAAAGAAGTGTTTGGAAGTGTTGTTAGATGTTCAGGAAATATCTATTTTTGATCCACACATCAATAGTTGACCTCTTTTTATGGTGCATTATGTTTGAGTTAGTCTTTTGGGTAATTTATGGATATTTGGCCAATAGGGCTTGTTATCTTGCTTGCACTATGTGCTTGAGGACTTGTGCCAACATATGAAAGTGTGTTAAGATGTATTTGGGTCCTTAACTATCTTGGTTAGAACCAAATTGAGTGAATTCAATTGGAATTATGTTTTTGGGCCGACTAGTATTGTGCTACACATTTTATCTACATGTTTCCTTATTGCCGACTTGAGTTGATGTGTGTCATTGGGATCACATTGAAAGATGAAATAAGGTTTTTTTTGGTCCTCTCTATCTCTTGGATAGGACCACATTAATGGTTTTTGGCCAACTTTTTGAGATTATTATTTATCTTCTTTTTAGCTGACCTGATTGATGTTTTGTGATCTTGCGGTGGATATAAAGGAAATGTCAAATTAGTTGAAAAGAGAGTATGGAATGTAATTGAATATCTCAAAGAAGAAGGGAAAAAGTGTGGAAGATAGGTAAGATGAGCTTTAATTCCTCAATAAATAGAGTGCATTGTTGACATATTGTATAAATTCTAAACTTTTATGTCTCTTACTATGAGATAATGAATCTCTTTAGGTCCTTATATCTTGTCATGGAGCTGTGCACTTTAGTCTACAAGTCATTTTTATCTTGCCCTAAGGTTGTGCACCCTTTTTTTTACTAAGTTTGTGCACCTTAGTCTACAAGTCTTTTGGCAATGAGCCTTATTTTAGAATTGTGAGAGAGGGGGACTACCCACTGCAAGGCCCTAGGTCACAAAAGGCCAAGAGTGGAAAGGCTGCTGTAACCCACCTCAGTTTAAAGGGAAGTTAGGATGACGAGGATGAGGATTATGAACCCCTTGATCACTCTGTAATCTGAATGTAGGAAGGGGACCAGGTGGGTTGGCCTTTAGAGTTGGATTCATGTATCAAGCAACTCTCTAACTGAGGACGAAAGCACAGTTCTAGGATGATAGCGTGATGCGCTGGAATCTCACAGGTGTGTTGGCGTCCATACAAGTAGAGAACCGAGGAGACAATATTCTTACTCAAAAGGAAGACCACTAGCCTACTCTAGGAATGTTTAAAGTAGTAGAATGAGATTAAGAGGAAAGAAAAGCAAATGCGAATATGATAAAGGATATGTATTACCACCAAGGTGACGAAGAAAATCTCATAGAATTATCTCCTCACCAGCTTGCTCCATGCACTCTCCACCTACACATAAGAAAGAAGGAAATTGTTGGGGTTGTATAGGGGCCTTCCTCAGTCATACCCTCGTCTTGGTGTTTCCACCTCCACGGACAACCAAGTATGGAATGGTGGAAATAAATGATAAAGGAAGAACTACAAGCTATGTATGCAAGAAACATCACAAAACAGTAAGAGCTTACCCAATCAAAATAAAAATGAGAGAAGGGAGGAGCTTTACTGCCTCCGTCCAAAGTGCTCAAGGCTTGTGGAGGAGTGAACAAGAGGGAATCAAGCCTATGTTGCCACGGTGTATGTCCTGTACTTTCCCTATTGGAGTGACAAAGTGTTGAGTTGCTACAATGGAGTGAAGGATGCTACTACAAAGCTTGGAAGTGAATGCTCCAAGAGTGCTCAAATGGTCTAGCAAGACTTGCAAAAAATTGAGAATGGATGGAATGATCAAGAATATGAAGGAGAATGTGAAAAATGGCCATATGCGGGTTGGCCAACTAAGGAGGGGCATTAATCTTGGACTTCCAATCAAAATTGTAATGCCTTTGTAGTCTCAACCGTAGGAATATGCCAGGGATGTAAGCGCACCACGCGAACGTCTTCACATTGCGCGGGTGTTTCCACGCCATGCAAACGTCTCTGACAGAAACACCCCCACCGAAACACAAAAAAGGCACCAAGTGGACTGCAAGCAGTGGGCCTAAGTGGAATTAAACCTCCGTTTTTTATTTTCTAACGTGTTAAAGGGAAGAAATGGGGATTTTCACTAGGGGTGCAAATTCATGTTAATACATTTTTCCCCCACTTTAGCGAGCATGAGTATTGATGAGTGCTTCGATAAAGTAGAGTAGTAAGGAAGTAGCAGAGTAAGAGATGTATACCTGAACCGATGAGGAAACAAAGCATGGTCTGGCGAACTTAGAAGTGCTGGAGAGGACTTCATAGTTTTGTAGAACCACAAAGCTAAAGTACGAAAGTGCCTCACAGGTTCATGGTCCTACAAGTGGGGTTACCCTTCAAGAAATCTCACATGAAAGAAACTAGGAAAAGCACTTTACAGACCCACATGCCTGCAAGGAAGGTATCCCCCAAGAACTCTCACATGAGGGAGATTGAGGAAAAGAGACTCTGCAGAGTTAGAGGAGGTGACATGTTTACCCACAGATAGAACACATCAGGAAGTGGTTGCGCAAACTAGTGAATGAAAATTTATGCAGACCATCGCTAAGTTGTAGGAATTTCAAAGCGGTCCCTCAAGAACCCTTCAAAAGGAAGGAGGGTCCACTCAAGGGACATGTTGTTTGAAAGATGAAGTCTAGTCGGGCTGCCCCCAAGCTAGATGTGAAGATGTAAAATGAAGTCCAGTCGGATTTCCCCTGGACTAGACATGAAGATGCAAAACTGGTCCAGTCGGGCTGCCCCCGATCTGGAAGCCAAGAAATCACTTGAAACTTTGTGAAGGGATCCCTTGGGAACCCAATGTGAAAAGGAGGGGTCCACTCAGGGTACGCACTGTTCAAAAAGCTTAATGTCTCCCTTATCGAATTGATTCATCCCCAAGGAATCCTTTTGAAAGATGTTCACTTCATCAAGGAATTCTAAAGGAAGGAGATGTGCTCATGCGAGGGGAAGACTATGACCATTCCCGCTTTGGAGGAGGATTTCCAAGTCCTTTCTTTATGAACCCATGATGAAGGAAACATGTTTCGCTAGGATTTCAAGTTGAGAATGTAGTTCTAATAAGGAAGTGTGTGAAGGGTCTTCAAGAAAAGATTCACTTGGCAACAAATGCATTTTCTAAAGACCATGTAATTTAGAAGATGCGTTGTCACACCTGAAAGGGAAAACTCAAGCAGAGAAGAGAGAAAGATAAGGAAAAAGTAAAGAGAATAGATCACGCATAGAGAGCATAGGGGGATCTGGTTTCACGGGGTTAGATCTGCCTTTATTTATATATGTAGGTAAATGTGGTAAGGGGAGAAAGATCATCAATCCCCAGCCAGATTAGGAAGAATTTATGAAAGATAGTAAAATAAAAAATCGGGTCAACATGGAAGGAAGCCTAAATTCTCTTGACGCTTTGCATCATCCCCAATTTATCGAAAGTCAATCACAAACATGGAAGAATGATGAAACATATAGAGGAAGTCTCACAACACATACACCACACCTGTATCCAAGCACCAACAGGGGTGATGTGGGTCATCCAGGCACATAGAGCAAAATCACGGGGAACACATGTCATGACACACACCCATGTCTAATGTAAAGATTAAGAAGAGGGTCTCCCCCTAACATTGGTTGACCAAGAGGTCATCAAGCTCCCACTCTAGATCATCATAGGAAGGAAGACACGCCTACAATGGTGTAATAGTAAGGGGAGGAGCTTCCAATCCTCTTGCAACAAGGGCTAAGGTAGAGGGACCGGTAAGGTTTTCGTCGCTCAGCTCTTGTGGGTCCAGGGTCAATGACCTAGCGAAAATTGCTGATAGGGTTGGGACTTCATCCATTGAGTTAAACATGCAATTGAAAAGAGTGCCATGTTTTACCTCAGCGAATAGAGGAGTCTGCACCCGAGGTTCACTACTAGGCACACCAAGAGACTCGGGAGTAGTGACAAACTCGGGGGAGGCTAGGACTGGTTCTGTGATTAAGACAAAACAAGCCAATTTGGGGCCACCTTTCAGGGAAGGTGGGATCTTCTTACATCCTCCATCGCTGGAGGGACCTCACTCTACCTTCTTCATCGGAGGAGGTGAACTCCCCATAGATGAAGCAAGGATCGAGGGAGAAGAGGGAAGAACCGCAATGGATATGACTAAAGTGTTCACCATATCCACAGGTTTTGGGAAAGGCAAGACATCCAAATTGGAAGTCAACAAGGGCGGCTCCACAGAAGGAGCAATGAACACTTGCACCCTTCTAGGTGCAGGTGCACTCACATCAGGAGATGAAAGAAATTCAAAATGAGGTCGAACAAAGACAGAAGGGGGGAGAGAGGAAGACACAATAGGAGATGCAGTCTTCTCATCCTCCTTCTTCTGTAAGGAGGCTTTCTCAGCTAGGAAGGCCTTTCACTGGCGCTTACGCTCGTGCTCAAGGCGGTTTCTACGACTCTTTGAACTAGAAGCCAGGATCTGTGAAGGGACGAAAGGATTCTATTTAGCCATGGGAGTGTCTTCCATGGCTATCTCCAGTGGAAGGGTAGTCTCATGAATGAGAGCAGAAGAGGTAGGTTCAAAAACGGTGGGAGGAGTTACCTCTAATGCCTCTGCAACGGGCCTTTTCCCATTCATTTTTTTAACAATAGGAATAGTAGGAGGCCGCGAAGGTTGAGAGAAGGAGAAATCTCCACGAGAGGCTCTCTATCTTCCATATTGAATGGGCCTAGGTTCTGTGGGTAAGACAAGAAGCTCAAATGCAGGATGCTTGGCCTTTCGCCAAGCGGGCACCATGGGATTCTCTTGCAAACATGAGATAGAAATAGATGGTACCACAGAAGGGTGAAAGGAAGCATAAAGATGAACCATGAAAGAGGAAGAAGGAATATCTCAGGGCCACTTTTCTTCTTCTCTTCTATGTGCCTTGGCGGCATCGCTATTAGCTTTTAAGCAAGCTCTATGTGAGATAGCTTAAGGTGAAGGAGGGTACCTCAATTTCGGCCTAGAGCGCCCCTTCTTATAGTTCTTATAAGTACGGTGTAAGAGATCCTTCCTAGGTGGGAGAGGACCAAGGGAGGTAGGCTACAAGTAATCCAAGGTATAGTTTCCACATGCAACTGGCGGTCTATAATTGGTGTCATGGATAACATGTACCAAACCTCCATGAGCAAACTTCAAAAATTTGTGTATGACTAAGGGAACTGCGTTCATATCTACTAGCCAGGGGATACCTAGCTTCACTCTAAAGAGATCAGACCCTAAGATATGTCAAACTTAAGGCTTATGGACTTAGGTCCAACAAGGACCGATAGGACAATACTCCCTATAAGAGGCATGAAAATCCCATCGTGGGTGCAGATGATACTTTCAGGTGCATCATACCCATCCTTGTGCAATAATTTAATCAACATAATCTCCTCAGTTATGGTATTCACTTGTGATGTTGGATCAATGAGAACACCTGCTACAGTGTTCCCATTTATCCTCCCAGGAATGTAAAGAGGAGATGGATCTCTGTTGAAGCCCATCGACAAGTCCTATGAAGTAAAGGCTATGCTAGTACCACTACTCACATTCAACGCAAAGGGAATAGGTTGATTAAGGAAAGAGGCCATCGCGTACACCAAATGGCACTTCTACGGAGCCTCCTAGGATTTATGGGATAGGATAGTGACCCAATTAAGGTTGCATCACACCACACCATTGGAACTTTCCAACTACAATTACTAGGGGTTGCAGGTTGGGTTGTAAGGCGGAAGCCTTACAACACTCACCTAAAACACTCCTAGAGCATGAGGAAAAGGTCTTTCAGTATTGCAGAACGAAACCAAAATGGTTCACGTCGGGTTCACCAAAAATGTGAGAGAGGGGGACCACCCACTACAAGGCCCCAGGTCACAAAAGTCCAAGAGCAGAAAGACTTCCCTAACCCACCTTATTTTAAAGGGAAGTTAGGATGATGAGGATTATGAACCCTTTGATCACTCTGCAATCCGAATGTAGGAAGGGGATAAGGTGGGATGGCCTTTAGAGTCAGATTTGTGTCTCAAGCAGGTCTTTGTCTAAGGATGAAAGTGTAGTTCTACAATGACAGCGTGGTGTGCTGAATCCTCAGAGGCGTTCTGGCATCCATACAACCAGAGAACCGAGGAGACAAGATTCTTACTCAAAAATGAAGACCACTAGCCTAGTCTAGGAATGTTTAAATTAGTAGAATGAGATTAAGAGGAAAGAAAAGAAAATGTGAATATGATAAAGGAAATGTATTACCACCAAGGTGACGAAAAAAATATCGTAGAATTCTCTCCTCGCCAGCTTGCTCCACGCACTCTCCACCTGCACACAAGGAAGGGGGAAATTGTTGGGGTTGTATAGGGGCCTGCCTTAGTCAGACCCCCATCTTGGTGTTTCCATCTCCACGGATAGCCAAGTATGTAATGGTAGAAATAAATGATAAAGGAAGAACTACAAGCTACGTATGCAAGAAACACCACAAAATAGTAAGTTCTTACCCAATCAAAAGTAGAAGGAGAGAAGGGAGGAGATTTACTGCCTCCATCCAATTTGCTCAAGGCTTGTGAAGGAGCGAATGAGAGGGACTCAAGCATTTTCTTCCATACTGTATGTCTTGTACTCGCCCTGTTGGAGTGATAGAGTGTTGAGTTTCTGCAATGAAGTGAAGGATGTTGCTACAAAGCTTGGAAGTGAATGCTCCAGAGTGCTCAAACGGTCTAGCAAGACTTGCAAAAACTTGAGAATGGATGGAATGATCAAGAATATGAAGGAGAAGCTGAAAATGGCCATATTTGGATCGGCCAATCGAGGAGGGGCGTTACTCTTTTACTTACAATCGAAAGTGTAACACCTCTACAGTCTTAGCCACATGAATCTACCAGGGATGTAAGTGCACCGTGCGGATGTCTGCATGTCGTATGGGTGTTTCTAAACCACACAAGCATCTCCAACAGAAACGCCCCCATCAACACACAAACAAGGGTCCAAGTGGACTAAAAGCTGTGAGCTTAAGTTGAATTAAACCTCCAGTTTTGATTTTCTAAGATGTTAAAGGGAAAAAAGGGGATTTGCACTAGGGGTACAAATTCCCATTAATACAATAAGTAGTGAGCTTCATACATTGTGAGTTAACTCTCACCATGGTTTTTCCTTCATTGGTTTTTCCATGTAAATATGGTTCCATCTTATGCATGTGTGTTCTTTATTTTATCTTTCATTATTGATGATCTGGTTAAGGGTTATTGAACTTTTTAAGAGATTAAATTGCTATATCTTTCATTGTTGCTTTTTTTTTAAGGGTTTCTGGTTTGTTTGAGAAATTTGAATTATGTTAGAGGTCTTAAGTTCAGAGGGGTTCAGGTTTTGAGGATATTGATTCACCCCCCTCTCAATATCCCGTGTGTTCAACATAATTTTGCTAAATTGAATTTAGTTTCATAAAGAGGAACCCAACTAGGTCTTGCAACACCTAAATTGTAGAGGAAAATTAGTTTTTTGATAATAAGAATTGATTTATCTTTAAGATTATTTGGGATGAAGATTAGAGAACCAACATGAGGTTATTGATATTTTATATGAGATTGCATAAGATTTTTGGGGTGTGAATGGGGTACAACACCATTAGATATATCAATAATAGATAAAATCAAAGACTATGATGTAAAAAGATATAAATCCAAGGGTATGAGGTTTCAAGGTACCCAACAAAAATTTCAAAGGACAAGTAATATGAAAGTGTAACAAACCCATAAGAATGGATTGAGTTCCTTACCATTTAGGAATATGAAGGATCCAATATTCTATTTTTTATAATGGTAGTGGTTGTATTAATGTTAGCAAATATATAGACATTAGGGATACACATAAACATATAAATTTATTGATTGGTGATATTTGATTGTGTCTTGACTACCCCCATGAAAAGCTACAATAACTATAACATCATTATGCACAATGTGAGAAACCCCTTGTAAGAAATAAATACCATAAGGATGACTTGCAAGCATGGTACAAAGAGTTTCAACAAGAGGTACAATCAGATTGGATATGTTTTAAGTGAGCATAAACATCTAATAGTCTATGAGGTGGTGATCTAAGTTAGACACTTGATAGTTTGAAATATTATTTAATGCAACCTCATGATAAAATACTATATTTACATCATGAAAATATGTATTTGGCAAAGAAGGTTGTTGAGAAATGAAAAAAAGGAGGAAGATTTGTTGCAGTTGAATCATAAGAAAAGTTTATCAAATTATGTCTTGATCTAATCAAAGTATTATAATTATGAGAATGATATATTTTTATGTTTCAATAGCTTATACACACAAATTTATTAGAGAAAAATATTGGGTCATTAATCTCATGAAAGACATCACAACACATAATCTAGAATGATGAATAAGAGTTTTTAGTTTATTTTTCAAAATATTGAGATGCTTTTTTTTGAAATTATATTTAAAAAGGGTTTTAAGTGTAAAATAATGCGAGGAGTGTCAAGAAAACCAAAATTTAGTGTATAAAATTTAATTTTACAAAGAAAAGACTAGTTATCATTGTCAAATGATTTTAGTGGATACTACATTAGGATTAACTATCTCTTCTAGGAAAGAAACTAATTTATTGATCTATAAAACCTAGAACATTAATATAGTTGAACTTTACATTTTATACCCTTGAGAAAATAAATTCCTTAAGAAATTAAAACATAATAAAAACTAGAAACTATCAATTTACATGTTTACAAGTTATCTATTTAAAAAATCAAGTTTAGAACTATATAGATAGAATAAAGAGGAACCTAGACACCAAATTTGGAAGCCCATGTGAAGGATGCTAGTGTATCACATGGATGTTTGTATATTATACTATAACTTTTATGAAATGAGTGACCTATATTCACTCCCTTCCTCAGGAAACATACCTAATATGTGAAAAAATGAAACAAGAACAACATGTAGATTGCTAGGTAACAATATAAATCAAAATAATAAGATTTAATCTATGTAATCAAAAGAAAACAATACGATGAAAAATACCTCCATAAAGAATAAATTTTAGATGCAAGAATGAAAATTGTTGGGTATGTATAAGAGTTTCTCAAGAATGATCAATCCTTATGTTAGTTTTTTGACATCTACAGTAGTCAAATGATAAATGGGAGAAAAATAGTGTGTGTTCCTATCTCATGTGCATCTTAGAAATAAGACCAACAACAAAAAATGGTATGAATGTTAGCACTAATGTATATATAAGATAAAAAATAGTAGTGGAAAATATATTGAAGGAAAGATGGAATCCCACAAGTTCCCACAAGACAAATGGATTCTACACTAAGAAAATGATATCAAAATATAGAGGAAGAGAACACTCACATTAATGGAATAGATGAAAACTACATAACCACAAAGCAAGAAAAAATGGAAGAAATTTTTGGATGTGGAGGTTCAAATCCTAGCAAAGATGCTAAAATATTGTAGTTTCTATCACATAGATAACTTTAAAATCAAATAATGCTACTATATATTGAAGCTTGCAAGAGGGTGTCATAGATATTTTCAATAACTAGAGCTTAAAACATGAAGAACATAAGAGAAATACAATAACATTCCTTAATATGCAACTTAAAGGGAAAATAAAGATAGTTAAGGGTCTTATAAATTATTTGGGCACATAATAGACATACTATAAAAATTAAAACATGTGAGTTTGGTAGAAAAAAAATCAAAAGTGTTCACCTTGAGACTATCATTCATGATGCACTAGCATCTATATAACTATAGTTCTTGAAGGTCTTAAGCACCTTAGGATAATAAGGAAAACAAATAAAAGAGATAGAACACTACATGATATTGGCACCATGGGTGGCAAAAGGCTAGGAAAAATGATTAAATGAACCTAAAAAACATGCTAAGGGGATGTACACCAAAGTGAGCATAAATTTTTTAAGGGCATGCAATT
Organism: Sequoiadendron giganteum; assembly: GCA_007115665.2. Taxonomy (NCBI): domain Eukaryota; kingdom Viridiplantae; phylum Streptophyta; class Pinopsida; order Cupressales; family Cupressaceae; genus Sequoiadendron; species Sequoiadendron giganteum. The sequence continues at coordinate 340,789,794 of CM021107.1, forward strand.
TTCTATGTTACAATAGTAAAAATTTCTCTTTTGTGTGTGTGTTGCTTTCTACGTGTTTATTTTTAAAATTATGTAGAGCATCTACCAAAAACTACTAACTATTAGGGGAACTTCTGACCCTATTCACAACTGAGAAGATCAATTAGCAAATCCATCAAAAAACTCATTTATCATTTCAACAAAATTCATCAAGTTTACTTTCCATCCACAAGGCTATCCATTTCACCAAATTAGTATTCCAACTTCTTACCAATCCTTAAACATCTTCAAATTGACTGTACCAATACAAAAACCTGATTAGAAATACTTAACCATTCAACTCTTTTCAATATTCACCAATTCACTCTTCAATGCAACTTACTCCACAAAGGCACAAAGACAACCAAACATACATTCTTACTTCCAAACTATCACCAGACTTCCAAGACACTGTAAAAATAATTTTTTTGATTAAAATAAACCAATACACACTTACAAAGAACTGATCCATTCAGACTCACTATCTCTTGCAGTAATGACACCATTTTGCACCAAGGTTCCACATTGTACAAAACATCAAATCAACAAGTTTAGCCTCAAGAATTTCCCCAAACCATTGAAACATATTTGATAGCATTATTAAAAAAGTTTCAAAACAAAATCAATCACTTGTATCATTGTTTGTACATAATATTATTTTCTTGTATGCAAACCTCAATATTCTACTACTATTGCAAAATAACTAAATTAGGTATACCATCATTCCCACATTGATTCTCCCCACGCAGTAGACTTTTTCATGAACCCATTTTGATCTATTCAAGCATAATTTAACAACATGGTATGTTACTTTGGAAAATATATCAACAAAATGACTGTCTCATGGTAGAAAGCACCAAATTAGGTAAAAAATACAAAGAAACCACCATTGAATCAACTTGAAATCACCTAAAAACCCTGAAAATCATTGAATTAGATCACAAAACTTTCAAATTGTACACTTTTAATGATAGAAAGGTTCAACATTGCTCCAAATAATAGAAACCTCAAAGTATGCCATTGGAGACTTAAAAGAACAAGGATTTATTGAAAACCCACTTTCCAAACCTCACACCAACTGGCCACTGCTTCAATCATGTTTGATTATGCCTACATATTCTTTAGGAACCAACTCCAAGCCTCCTTGAATCCACTTTCATCAAATGCTCACTTGTAACCATCAAATTCTTGAAGAAAACTTTGAGATTTCTCTAGGGCAGTAACTTGACTTTTCCATCTTCCTGCATCTGCACACACACACACATACACACTAAACTCACAAAAAATACACTCTATTTAACCCATGCCACCAACCAACTAAACCTACATCGGTGGGATGGTGGATAGATTCCTTAAATGACTCTCAAACCCTTGTTTTAAGGGTTTACAAGCATATCATTGTATCCTTGTTTTTAAACCCTCTAAACTTGATAAAACCACTTCAAAATAATTCCAATTGATTATTGACTCACTTCCCTATGAAAAAAAACAAGTATATATCTTAGAGACTATTGTACAGTCCGTACAAGGTCTGGTAAATGAGAGAAAAAACATAGTAATTGTAGAAACAAAGTGGTTTATTTACTAAATTTGATCCAAGATACAAATTCTACCTTTTTCTCATCCTTTACATGCTTTATAGAGCTTTTACAATAGTTAAGGAAACTGCCTTTTCAATTTCAACAATCCATCTCTTCATTTCCCCACAAAAGAGTCTTCAACTTCCTATTTTTTTTGCATTTTACAAGTTTGGAAACTTTTCAATTTGTGCAACAAAACAAAATTATTTGCAAATCGACATAATTGACCCCCCTAGAGACCTATTTGGGACTTTATTACATTATTTATGACCACACATGACCATTTTACATTGCTTTACAATTGAAGATTCAATTTTTTCAAAAATGCTTGATGGAGACTTAGCAATATCTTTAGGTGCTCCTGCTCCATACAACTAGCCTACAAAAATTTCCAAGTCCCTTTGGAAACATGTTGTATCAACCTTGCTTGTTCTTTCAAATTCAAATTTGTCTTGGATTGCTTCTTCTTCCTTTCTCTTGAATCTTGCTCTTGTCTTTGTCTTTTCTTTTTGCCATCTCTTTCTCTGCTCATCAGGTTCACAATCATTCTTCTCATTCAAAAGGACATAGGACTATCCTTTCACATCTCTCACCCTCCCACTAACTCTTTTCAACCAAAGGACACAGGACTGTCCTTCCACTTCTCTTTCCCAAATAATCTTTCCTCTTTTTTTTTTCTCTCAATTCATCCTTGACCTTCTCTGACCAATCATCTTTACATCTACTCCCATCAATGGAGTACTCTCAAACTGATTTTGAACTCTTCAAATGGATGCAAAATCAAGTGCTTCATAGACAATTATCCATCTCCCTCACTATGAAGTGAAAGAATCAATCAGATTTTTATTCATGCAATTTCTAGCTTTGTGGATGGATTGAGGATTGAATCCACAAGTAAAAGGCACTTGAATATTTTTAAGAGTTATCTTTACGTGTACTTATTGATCAAGTGGATTTTGTTTGTTATATTTGTGTGTGTATAAACTTATGTCTAAGGAATTTTATCTATTAATTGATATATTTATATAATTTTGGGTTTGTGGTTCCTATCATTGTTAAAAATATATTGATAAGATGGAACATACCTTATAGTGATAGTTTTTGATTAAGGAAAAAATAGGTTTTGAAGGGGGACCAAAACCCTTTAATAGTAGATAAATATAGATTAAAACATTAAGAGTTCAAAAAAACATGAAAAGCTTCCCAAAGAGATAAACCAAAGACCAGTCGAGAGGCAACACAGCAAAAAACCAGTCGGAAACCTAAGCCAGATTTCTCAAAACTTCATCAATTTCCTTTTCCAAGTTATCCATGTTGATCGAAGCTTTCTTCATCTCCTGAATGTCCACAGGAGTCTTTCCCATCTTCCTTTTCAAATTTTCTCTGGTACGTTTGCTTGGCCCGACCCCTTCAGCTTGACTCTGCTCTTTATCATCCTCAACCTCCATCACGACTTTAACCTGATGAGCTCTTTCCAAGCTCTTGACCATCATGTTCATAGTGCTGACAGTGGATTTAAGGATTTTATGGCTCATTTCCATAAATTTCTTAATAGAATCCCTCATATTCTTTATCCTCCCCTCCATATCAGAAATCTTCCCATCATGGTTGTTCTTAAAGAGCTCTAAGTCCTCCACAATTTTCTTCAAGCAATCCACCATATATCTTTTTTCATCTTTTGTCCACAGATCCTTAGCTCTATCTTTATCCTTGCTCATGTTATCAAACTCGTCCACCTTCTCCAACCTACTATTATAAGCCCTTTGATTGAGCTTAATTTCCTTAATCTTAAAAAATGCCCACCTAAATAGACGAAAATTATTAACATAGCCATTTAGGGCGATAGCCAGGACATCAGAAGGATATTCACGCTCAGCTTTGAAATAGTGATCCTCCTCCTTTATATCATCAGGGAACCGAGGCCTATCCTCCCTATCCATGGCAGGATAATTGGATTACTCAAACAAGTTGGTATGATGGGAATCCTCTTGGTCAGTGTGATAGAAGGGATCCTCCTCCAACTTTCTTTTACCCTTCCCCTTGGAAGAGGCACTAGGAGTTCATTTTAGATTAGTAACATTAGACCCCAGATAGATAATCTTAGCCCTACCAATAGAAGTCATCACACTAGGTTTGGGGATGGCACAGGCTTTAGATTTGTGTTTGGATTTACCTTTCTTATTTTCTCTCACAGGGCACTCATCGTCCCCTTCCAGCTTAGTATCCCACTCATCCTTCTCAGAATAACTATCACCAACTCCTCTTTTTGTGGGGAAGGGGTGTGTTGAGAGATAGTCGAAATAGCCTTAAAAATTTCATAAATAAGCACGAGCAAGCCCTCATGGATTAAGGGATATCTAACCAAATTAGACATATGGTCCTGAAGGTTCAAATTTAAAGAAGTGGAAAGATAATACATAAGGGAAACCCTAACTTGGTGCCTGAAGTGATTCAAAAGCACAAAGTGGTACCCGAAAACTCTGGTATATCTCTTGTCCAATGTGACATACTCCATAATCACCCTCAGAACCTCCCTCCATAGTAGCTTAAGTTTAGTAGCATCATAGCTACTCTTTGCAGCTCTCGACGGGTCCTCCCTTTCCTTGTCTGTGCGTGAAAAAGTCTTGATCACCTGATCAGATAGCTTCCTATCTCTATAGAATTTGAGACCCTCCATAGGCATTCCAGTAACATTTGAGATCAGTTGTTTGTCAATTTTCACTTTCCTCCCAAAGATTTTGATGATGCCATTGTTCCAATCCTTAGAAAAGGCCCTAGTAACCTCCTGATGTCTACCATGAAGCTTCTCCATATAGCCCGTAATGCCACCCTTCTCCAACACCCTCCATAATTTATCATTGGTCTTCAATTATTTGCAATCCACCGGTTCCAATCTACAATGATCACCACCCATTCTATCTACAATGCAAGCTTCCTTTGAAGACTCCAGAATACCTCTACCATAGAGCACAAAAACACCCAAAATGCATGCGAAGTACCGGAGAATAATTAGTCTATTAAATCCATAGTACTTCATCCCTTGAAGAAATATGATGAAATAATAGTTCCAAGATTGCTTAGAAAGACACGCCTTCACCTTAATCATGATTCTGAGGGGGAAATTGGATTTTCCCGTGTATACAATCATACTTCATTAAGGCCAATATATTGGCTTCTAAACCATCATTCCTTTGCCAAATAATTTTAGTCTTAGCCTTAACCCCCATGTTGTCAAAGTAATCAACCACAGTGTTAATTTCCCTATAGACATGGGTAATGAGATGGTTCTCGAGGAATTAATGATTTCTTTGGATAAATTTATCTAGTGCTCAATAGTCCATGAGGGTTTTTGAGCCCCCTTAATACATTGAATTATACTATTGGAGTCCCCCTCAATCCACACGTTCTTCAAATTCAACTGCCTAGCAAGGTTAAGGACTTGAAAATCCCCTATGGCTTCAGCAATGTGGTTGGTCTGGGTGCCCAAGGGGAGCGCCACTACGGAATGAAGATGCCATTCTCATCCCTAATCACTCCCCCACACCCAGTTGGCCCAGGATTACCCTTAGCCACCCCATCAAAGTTAATTTTTACCCATCCAGGAGGAGGGAAACTCTAGAATATTCCTTCCCTAGGCCCCTTGATAGGTTTAAGATCATGAAACACATCAGGCTTAATCATCCACTTCTCAGCAATCCTTAAGTTGAATTCTTGATATCTATTCTTTCCTTTAACCTTCACTTTCTATTTAACAAATTGAAATTCTCTCTTAATGCTCTGATAATTTTCTCAAATACCACCTCATCTGAGAGGGCCGAGTCCCTAAAAATTATGTTATTGCACTCCTTCTAGATTCCCCATGCAATGTGAGTAAAGATATATTTCCAAAGAAAGCCCAACATAGGATTACTTGAAGGCATGCTCCACTGAATGAAGAAATCCTTGACAGATCCAAGAAAAACCTAGTGAAGATTCCACATCTGCAAAATACTGCACCAAATGTTGTAAACAAAGGGACAATGAAGAAACATATGTGATGCACTTTCAGCCTCCGCACAACAAAGATAACATCTGTTAGGAAAAGAAAAACCACACTTACAAAGGTTATCATTGGTCAAGAGTTTATTCTAGAGAAGGATCCATAGAAAAATGTTAATTTTAGGGGTTAGGTTATGCACCCAAGCCTTCTCCTAGACAGGAGGAGGAGAAATAAAATAGCAAGAGGCAAACGAAGACGAAATAGAAAAAACCCCAAAGGGAGAAAATTTCCAAATCATAGTATCCCCCATGCCCCTCAAGTTGAGCACAACTAAATTAAGAATAGTCTACAAAGAAGATAGGTCTGGGCTAATTAAAGAAAAACAAACCCACTAGCCCATCCTCCAATAATCCCCAACAAAGATGTCATATCTAGCTTTTCACTCCTACATATGCCTACTAAAGGCCGGAATACTATAGGAGGGTTCATTTCCAATCCACTTATCTTCCCATAACATAATTTTTTTACCATCCCCGAGCTTCCACATTGCACCCTTCCCCGCAAGGTCCCTAACCTTAATAACATTGTTCCACAGAAAAGAACCAGGAGGAATGGACGGAGAAGAAAATAATTCTTTGAAAGATGCAACACCTCACAAATATTTGTTATGCCAGATGGAGTTCCATTCCCGAAGATCAGATAACGTCTGCCAAACCTGCTTAGCCAACAAGGATTTGTTAAACACTCACACTTCATAGGCCTAGACCCCCATATTTCTTAGGTTTACATACATTTTCCCAAGCAACCAAGGGAATACACTTTTTTTCCTCAACACCTGACCAAAGAAAGCGTTTCTGCAATTTTTCAATAATATTAGCATATTTTAAGGGAATCTTGAACAAGCTTAAGGTGTAAACATGCAAATTTTTCAATGAGGATTTAAGCATAAAAACTTTTCCAGCCTGACTCAAAAGGGCACCTTTCTAGCCAGCCAATTTGTGGTTGAACCAATCCACAAGAGAAGTCCAAAAAAAATTTAGAGGTTTAGACCCCAAAGGCAGACCCAATTAAATGGAAGGCAGGGGATTGATAGCACAACCAAGGATTTATGTAATCTTCCTTTGCCGCCGTTCAGGGGTATTAAAGAAGAAAATGGAGCTTTTCCCCTATTAATTTTCTGACCAAAGGTAGCTTCATACATTAGAAGGGAACTCTTTTAAACTTTGGATTCTCCAATAGTGGAATTTCCCATGAGAATAGTGTCATCAACAAATTTTTGATGAGAACACATGTTAGCTGAAAAAGTTCTTAACCCCTTCAGACTACCTCCATCAACCTTTCTGAGCAGAAACCGACCAAAGCTTTCCGCCAAAAGGGTAAAGAGAATAGGCGACATCGGATCTCCCTGTCTCACACCTCTGGTGGTTTTAAAAAAATGGGAAGGAGAACCATTAAAAATGACAACAGTGCTGGTGGTAGAAATCATTTCCTTAATCAATTGCACAAATCTCTTAGAAAACCCAAAAGCTCTTAAAATCTTTAGCAAAAAATCCTAGTCCACTCTATCATAGGCCTTTGACATATCCAACTTGAGAAGGAAACCTCGAGTCTTAGAAACTGATGGCACTCTCAAATTTTGCAAATTTGAGATGCCTATTTAAAAATTTTGCATCTGCACTTTTAGAAATGCACCTGAAGAATCAGTCTGAGTAACCCACTTTAGAGGCTTTTAATTTAAAGCCTGTTGATTTTCATGCAAAACCACTTGGTAGACATATTCAATTGATATATGCGAGAATGCATGTAAATTTTCAGCTTCCCACGATAAGTTTTGACAGAGTTTCAAAAAGTGAAGCTGGAGAGTTTTGACACTTTTCTGTTGTTTGCAAATGTGCAGTTTTGCAAAGTTGCATCCCGTTTGAGCTTGCATTTTGCAACTAGTTGACTGTCATGAGAGAACGAATGTTGTTATGTATTCCTCATATCTAAATGATCTCGAGTGTCAGTTTGCAGAGCCTCATGATCTGATTTGCTATTTTTAGCAGATCAAAACCAAATGCAATTTGTTCAGTTTTACATCTGCATTCTTGACAACCTTTCTGAGTGGTCAACTTTGATCATTAATAACTTTTGACCAGTAATGATTCAAGCATATAAATTTTGCACATGTCCTCAGGGTACCTTAATAAAATTTTATGTCTGATGGAAGTTCGCCAGGAGTTGATTCACTATTTTTACAAATTGGCAGTTGAATGAGTTTAAATTAGTTTAGAACAGTTGTTGTTTCAAAAAGTTTGAGTAAGCGACTTTTCTGATTAATATATTTCACCTCGTGATATATTTCTCTGAGTCATTTGTTACACTGTACTCTCGGATCAAATGTCTATATGTCTACAATTTTTCATTGCTTCACGTGGTCGTTTGACTAGTTTCCTAGATTGATTTCGGAGCCCACTGGGTCAATTTTGCCCATTTTCCAAGAGTGTCAAAAAGAAGATTTTAATGGAAACCCATTTCATGTTTTCACTTCACAAGCACTCAGAAGTTGTCCCTGATCGATTTGAGCATAAAATTTGTTTGAAAATGATTTTTTTTAGCCGGGCCCACATGGGGACCCGACGCGCTTTGCATAAGTAAAGGTGAAAATGTTGCAGTTCGAATAGAGTTACTCATCTTTATAGTCCCTCAAATTACACTAGTGTGGTGTTGAAAATAATCACTAGTCAGTGCTCAGGCTACAAAAGTATGATGGTATGGAAAGAAAATGTGATATAGAGTGGTGCCTTACTTGATTTCCCATAAGAAAAAGTCACAAATCTATCTAATCTTATTAAATTGTTTGAGCAGCTACATATATTGGAAGGGGGAAATTTTTTAGTGGGGTAATATGTTTCATATAAATAGAAGATATATGCAATTGATCTGCTTGTTGAAATGTAGGAATGGATTTATGTGTTCATTACCAAAGGATTTCAGGCCCAATACCTAAATCAAAAATGTGAGAGGATTTAGAGTCTTCCATCAACTAGATGAGGACAATGCTTTACTTGCATTCCTATGGTGGGTTTGAAATCATAGTTGAGATAGCAAGGAATTCAAGGAATGAGGTAGTGTATTAGGAGGAGGATAGATTTGATAACATGAAGCATGGCAACATGACTTCTCAGCAAGTTGAGCTTGGAGAAGGTACGCACTTCCATCAAAGCACTTTGGAAAATACAAACTAACATGAAGATGGAGGGATCCAAAAAAATGTGGAAAGTCATGATTGTAGGTTATGAACACAATAGATATGTTGAAAGGGCATCAGAAACTCTCAAAGCAACTACAATTGGCGTGAATGGATCTTCTAATAAGGCTTTAGAAACTTCCTTGAAAGTGCCAGGCGTGAACTATGGTGGAGGCTTGCACAATGCACAAAATGAGTTTGTTGAAAAGGCTTTAGAAACTTTCAAGGAAATTTTGGGGTGCGCTGGTCACCATGGTTGTTGGGCATGACAGCAAGGAGAAGGGGTGTGCGCAGTAAGAGAGCATTGAGGATATGTGTGGGTGCCATCAAATGGAGGGTATTGGCATGGAATGTGGAGGATTTCCCATGGACAACAAGGTAGGTGCAATTTTGAGAAGGTTGAATGGAGAATGAGGTGCGTTCGAAATGGACTGTTTGAAATGCTCTGAAACTTCCAAGCAAACACAAAATGGCAAGGCAGTGCAATGGTGCCATTAGACCATAGAGTGGAAAATTTGACAGAGGGTCACGTTGGACGATGAGAGAAACATGAGGCTGGGTGCAATCTGGAATAGGGCATGAAGATCCATCAAAGCATACAAAAACCAATGTGGTCTCCTGGCACGTTGGTGGACGATGCACATAGTGGAGTTGTTGAAAAGGTTTTGGAGGGAGAAACCACACAGAGTGAAGAGGGGATGCATTCCCATTTTGAAATTGTTGGGAAATCTATCCAATCTATGGGAGCACCGTTGTTTGGGGAAGCTCGAACCCTATACTACAATGCGTGCAAGGGACTGAGTATTTTGCTAAGGATTGGGTGCCATGATGCAATTTGAAGGGGTGTATGGGGATACAAATAGAGGGAATATGTTTTGAAAAAGATACATTGACATGGAAACAGTTGATGTTTCCACATCTATAGAGGAGGAATTGCAGAGCTTGAGAAATGAATGACAAAAGGATTAGGGCACAAGAAATGAAAGAAAAAAGATCAATAGTCAACAGTGAGGAATGAGCTATGTGGCATGATCTCGCAAACCTCACACAAGGAAGAGTGACGGTTGAAAAAACTTGTGAGGCTCGCGAAAAGTGGGCATGTGGCAATGATGGTCCTGTCAAACACTTGCCCGATGCTATCTTTTTTAATGACTCTCCATTAGTTTTGTTGAATCATAATATTTCAAAGTCACAACCTTCGTTTAATATCAAGGGATGTATGCGGGGTAATTGAAAGAAGGTTGTGGTGGGCCTAGGGAAGTGATTTTTTAATTTAATTTTTCCCATGATAAGTTTTTTATGAAAGACTTTCACTTTAATAAAGTGAAATTGGATATCAAGTGAAAAAAAATTTAATGGCACGTGAATAAGTGGAATTCCATGAGGTGAATAAGATGTTCACAGAGAATGCACAATAACGTTTGTAAAATATTCTCTTTAATGGAGGATAGTGGAATATAAAAGGTAAAATTTTATATATTGCTGCAAAGTAAAAACAAGGAATGTTTTAAATGAAAATTTAAAACATTAAGTGCACGTGAAAGGTTATGTGTTGGAGATAAAATTGCAAAGTGTGGCTGCAACAATTAAAGTGGATTTTATATTCATTTTATATTTGAGGGCATGTGGGTATTCTATAAAGTGGATTTATTCATTTTATAGGCAGATATTAATATGTTGGGGGATTGGAATAGTAAAGTGCACAAGAAATATTTTAATGCAAAGTGAAATTCTATTGGTTGAGAAGTAAAAATAATGTGCAACAAGTAAAGAGAGCTGAAACGGAATTTTCATGGAAAAGATATTTTCCAACAGTTGGGTGAATGATGGAGATTCTCCACATGGGAATATTTTCTATTTCAAAGCAATGATGAGCAAAGGTAGTTTTGAGAGAATAAGTTTGTTGTTGCAAAGGAAGAGAGGAGAGAGATTCTTTTCAGTTTGATCAATGAGAATGAAGCTTCCAGATGGCATTTCTAGATCAAATTTAAGGCTGCTCCTATTTGCTTCTCTTCTTCTATTTCTTCTAATTCTTCTCTCATTAAAGAGGGTTCCGAGTTCTTGTATTGGGTTGGGTAGATAGAGAATTGTAAATTTTGAGTTATTTCTTGAGTCTGTAAGCTGTAATTTTATGAATTCATGACTAAATACAACCAGTTTATGCAAATAAAATCATGAAGGTGTTTGCAAATTCATGAATATCATTATATTTTCTCCATATTTGTACACTTTTAGTCATATAAAGTTAATAATACAAAGTGTCTTTGAGTTTATCATCTCAAATTTCATGAGATTGTTTTATCTGTTCATTGTTCTGTTTCAAAGAAATGGTTAAAATGCTTTGAGTAGGTGATTGTGATTTCAGGTGTGCAAATGGGATTTGATAAGAAGAATTTGATTGATAGTAAGAGAGGGATTTTTGGTGCAAGCCACTAATAGTTGATGCAAATAATTAACAATTTAAATCCACTGGTTGAAGTCTGTTTGCTGGGGATTTCATTTATGTGTTTGACTCCATGGCCCAGAATTGGCACTGATCTATTATTCAGTTTTGTGCATCTCGGAAACATTTTATAAATGGAAAATAATTCTTAATCTTACTGTTTGGTTTGTTGTATGTCATTCTTTCCAATGGCTGAGAGAGGGTTGAGTTATTGAGAATTTAGCCAAGTTTGAAGTTATCAATGCTTCCCTAGTGTATTTTTATTGGGAATTATCTGCTTTATAAAGCAATGTCAGTGTATGAGTGAATTAAGTTTTGGGAATTGTATAGGTTTACCCACCTTGGTCCTATAGAGCCAAAAGTGTAGGAGATGTCAATCTTTGACTGAATCTTGTCAGTTGGCCACTAGCCTTTGTGGTTCTTTAATATAGAGGTTGGCTACCTCTTAGATAATTTCCAAGCCTAGTTGGGTTGCATTTGAAAACACCAACAAAATGGAAAATCTGCTGGGGAAAATTCTTAATCTCCAGTTGCAGAAGGTTATAGAGTCATATTATTGTTTTCGATTTTAAATTTAGTTCAAGTACAAAAGGATTTCAAGCCTGAAAAATTTGTTGTAGTGAATCTGAACAGTTTTGTAATTTGTGGTGCTCTGTTGGTGGAAGGAACTCAGAAAGAAGTTTGAATGTGAAAGAGCATCATAATATTTGAATTTTAGTCCTCTGTGAAAAGAGGTGGTGACTCTATTAATAGAACTTTTTAAAATTTGAAGAAAGTTCCACATTTACAAATATTTCCAGTTAGGAAGATAATTTGCAGTAGCTGCAATATTTCCAAGTATTCCTCATTCTTGGTTTTCAAGAAAATTGTATATGAAAACCATATTTGAACATTTTAGGCAAAACTTTGGCTCCCTATTGAGTGATTAGCATTAAAAGAGGGAAAGGACAATAATATTTAGTTTGCATAATTCTGAGTTGTAATTTGCAGCCTATGTATTTTGTTGGAGAAGTATGTTTGTTCTAAATTTTCCCACTAAGTAGATCTTAGGCTTAGATACATTGGTATTATGCATTTTAATATTCTGAGATCATTATGAAAGATAGAAATAGGGCAATGAATGATCAACTGTAGAGTTGATATGTGAAATTTGAGAGAGGCATATCAAAATGTTTCAATACATGCACCCCAGTATGGTTCTGAATGGAACTATGGTTTGTGACTAGTCCCAACCAGATTGTCAAAGAAGTTTCAGCACTAGAAGGTACAAATCTATCAATTTCAGTAGCCTTAGTGGTTACCCAAATGAAATTCCAGCTAAATTCAGAAATAAGTTACCAAGGTTCATTGGTGATAAGGCTGAATCAGCAAACAAACATCTGCAAGAGTTTAGTAATGTGATGGATGATTATGAGATTGATCACGAGGATGTGATCATGAGGATGTTTGTTCAGTCCTTGAGAGGAGATGCAAGAGAGTGGTTCTCTTATTTACCAGCCTCTTCCATTCATTCACGGGAAGAGCTCAAGGTAGTGTTCATGGAACAGTTTGGAGAAAGGATTAACACTGTTTTGATAAGGAAAAATTTCATGAACATGGAGAAAGGATAAGATGAGTTAGTCCCATCTTTTAATCTCAGATTTTCAATGATCATTGGAGAGATCCCAGAGAAAATAAGGCCAAATGATGTTGAATGTTTGGTCGTATATTTGGGAGTATTTGACAAAAATATAAGTTATCTGTTGAGGGATAAAGAGCCTACAACCCTGCACCAAGCATATCAAGTTTCTATAGATATTGAGAACAATTTGAGGTTCTCAATGATGAAAGGACATAGGGTTGTGAGTGTTGGTCATCCTAACACACCTCAGGCAAATATAACACATGGATCAGATAATAAAATTGTTTGTTAAGAGGGTAATGATTTTTTTGCTCCAATTTCTCCATCATCACAATCTGTAGATCCTAATGAACTCAATGTTAAATGTCATCAAAATGTGGTGTCTCAAAATGAAGGTAGTAGCTGTCTTATTCAATAAAATCAGAACATGATGCACAAGAATGAAAAGAGTGTATCAGAAAATGAAGGTACTTGTTGTATGGATGAGGACATTAATTGTAATCAGCTTACAATCAACACATATGTAGATCCTTGTAGCATTGATGAAGAGGAAGATACATGGTATGATGAACAAATAAATATGTATGAATTTTTTCTTGTAATACCTTGAATGATGAAGAAATAGAAGAGATGAAAGAAATCATTCCATGTCATGTTTCGGTCAGTGAAGATGATACAATTGCTTATGACATTCCTTCTCAAGTTAGTGAACAAGACATATCAGATGAAAGTTCAAGCACTCACTTTGAAGATTCTGAGCATGGTCTATGTGGTGATAAGTCTTTTTGTGACAAGGATTATGGTGAAAGCCAAACTGATTTCTCTCCTGATAATTATGAAATCTCTTATGCGAATGACTTAGAGGTATGTTCTTCACACAAAGGATATAGTGATATGGATACTGATGAAGTCACTTATTCACAAGTGAATGATAAAATTAAATTTGATGCAAACTTGGAATGTAGTTCAAGTTTGACATCAATTGAGCATGTCGATTCTGTCAATGATGAGGAATCCGAGGATGAACATATATGTGTTCAATTTGTTGATCATGAGCATATTAGTGATGGGAACAGTGAATAAGGTGATAAACTTGTTTATGCTTTTGTTGCTCATGACTGCTTGTATGAGACAAAGATGGAAATTTTAGTAGTACATAAAAATGATGATAATGTGCATAGTGATAAAGGAAGGAATTCAGTTTTGAATAATCAAGTTGTGCATAGTGACAATCACATGGATCTAGAATCAACATTATCATCCATAGATAATGTGAAACAATTTGGTGGACTTTTGGATTGTGTTGAAATTGTAAGATCTTTTGATCAATGTGTAGAGAAGCCATATGATGTAGATAGTAATGGGTGTGATTTTAGTCAGTATGGGATTGAATATGGATCTTTCTTTAATGATCTCTCTCGTCTTATAGTTTGAAAATGGATGTGCTTCCTTTGAATAAGGAATGCATTGGTGAGACAGAGAATGAAGGTTTTAGCTCTATTATTGATGAACAAGTTTTAGATGATAGTGAGTCTCTTGTACATGGGTCAGTATGCCTATCAGATGAAAGTGTACATGAAAGTTTCTTTTCTGACCCTATTACTCCTGAAAATGATAGCATTGGACATGTTGTGAAGAATCAATGTGAAGACCTTGATTTAGGGTCAAATTTTGAATGGTCTGTATCTATGTTTGAAGCATCCTATATGGAATTGCATGATGGTTTGAAGAATCAATTTCACATCATGTGTGAGCCTGAGATGGAGAACACTACACATGTATTGGAGGTTGATGTTTTTGTTGAATGTCATAATTTGAATGAAGATGAAAGTACTTTTAGTGTTGATAAATCTGATTTTTAGAATCTTAAAACACATGATAATGTGTTTGGGCTGTGGTGTTTGGATAATGATAATCAGACCTATGATGTTTTTCAGTTGGAGGAGATACAAATGTATGTGCAATTTTTTCTCAACACACATGATGATTGTATGTTGTTTTTTAACCATGACATCTCCTCTGAACTTGATCATGATGAAGGGGTTAGTGAATGTGATAAGACCATATTTTGATGTGATCTTGATCACCAGTTTCAAGTGTTGCTGCTTGATATGAAATCAGAAAATGAAATGATGAACAGTGATGTGGCCTATTTGATTTGGTTGCCACTTGATGACAGAGTTGAATAGGGAGCAAGTTTCAACTTGCATATAGGTAGCTTGATGCTTATGTTTGCACAGATGCAGTCACCAGTGTTGTTATGGTTTGACAGAGGCAAGCATGAATTGAGGGTGATCAACTCTTTTTACAGATTGGTGTTTGACAGAGGTAAGTGTTGATCCCCATTTTTTTCATTTGGTAGCCTGGGGTCACTAGATGAAGTTGAAAAATAAAGATGAATATAGAAGCAGTTTGAGCACCTGATGGACTCGGCTTTTGGTCTACTCTCCAGAGATCTTGAATCTTGCTATGCCCATAGGGGGCATACATCCCTAGTTGGAGCCACTGATGGCACTCTCAAATTTTACAAATTTGAGATGCCTATTTCAAAATTTTGCTTTTGCACTTTCAGAAGTGCACCTGAAGAATCAGTATGAGTAACCCACTTTAGAGGCTTGTAATTTAAAGCTTGTTGATTTTCATGCAAAACCCCTTGGTAGAAATATTCAATTGATATATGCGAGCATGCATGTCAATTGTCAGCTTCCCATGATAAGTTTTGACAGGGTTTCAAAAAGTGAAGCTGGAGGGTTTTGACACTTTTCTGTTGTTTGCAAATGTGCAGTTTTGCAAAGTTGCATCCCGCTTGAGCTTGCATTTTGCAACTAGTTGACTATCATGAGAGAAAGACTGTTCTTCTGTATTCCACATACCTAAATGATCTCAGGTGTTAGCTTGTAGAGCCTTATGATCTGATTTGCTATTTTTAGCAGATCAAAACCAAATGCAGGTTGTTCAGTTTTACATCTGCATTCCTGACAGCCTTTTTGAGTGGTCAACTTTGATCATTAATAACTTTTGATCAGTAATGATTCAAGCAAATTCGTTTTGCACACGTGCTCAGGGTACCTTAATAAAATTGTATGTCTAATATAAGATCACCAGGAGTTGATTCACTATTTTTACAAATTGGCAGTTGAATGAGTTTCAATTGGATCAGAATAGTTGTTTCAGAAAGTTTGAGTAAGTGAATTTTCCGATTAATATATTTTACCTCGTGATCTGTTTCTCTGAGCTATTTGTTGCACTGTACTCATGGATCAAATGTCTATATGTCTATAAGTTTTCATTTCTTCACGTGGTCGTTTGACTGGTTTCCCAGATTGAATCCAGAGCCCACTGGGTTAGTTTTTCCCATTTTCCAAGAGTATCAGAAAGAATATTTTAATGGAAACCCATTTCATGTTTTCACTTCACAAGCACTCAGAAGTTGTCCCAGATCGATTTGAGCATAAAATTTGTTTGAAAATGATTTTTTTTTAGCCGAGCCCACATGGGGACCCGACATGCTTTACATAAGTAAAGGTGAAAATGTTGCAGTTCGCATAGAGTTACTCATATTTATAGTCCCTCAAATTACACTAGTGTGGTGTTTCCAATAATCACTAGTCAGTGCTCAGGCTACAAAAGTATGATGGTATGGAAAGAAAATGTGATATAGAGTGGTGCCTTACTTGATTTCCCATAAGACAAAGTCACAAATCTATCTAATCTTATTAAATTGTTTGAGCAACTATATATATTGGAAGGGGGGATTCTTTTAGTGGGGTAATATGTTTCATATAAATAGCAGATATATGCAATTGATCTACTTGTTGAAATGTAGGAATGGAGTTATGTGTTCATTATCAAAGGATTTGAGGCCCAATACCTAAATCAGATATGTGAGAGGATTTAGAGTCTTCCATCAACTAGATGAGGATGGTGCTTTACTTGTATTCCTATTGTGGGTTTGAAATCAGAGTTGAGAGCAAGGAATTCAAGGAATGAGGTAGTGTATTAGGAGGAGGGTAGATTTGATAACATGAAGCATGGCAACATGACTTCTTAGCAAGTTGAGCTTGGAGAGGGTACGCACTTCCATCAAAGCACTTTGGAAAATACAAATTAACATGAAGATGGAGGCATCCAAAGAAACGTGGAAAGTCATGATTGCAGGTTATGAACACAATAGATATGTTGAAAGGGTGTCAGAAACTCTCAAAGCAACTACAATTGGCATGAATGGATCTGCTAATAAGGCTTTAGAAACTTCCTTGCAAGTGCTAGGCTTGAACTATGGTGGAGGCCTGCACAATGCACAAAATGAATTTGTTGAAAAGGCTTTAGAAAATTTCAAGCAAATGGAGGGGTGCGCTGGTCACCATGGTTGTTGGGCGCAACAACAAGGAGTAGGGGTGCATGCAATAAGAGAGCATTGAGGATATGTGTGGATGCCATCAAATGGAGGGTATTGACGTGGAATGTGGAGGATTTTCCATGGACAACAAGGTAGGTGTGGTTTTGAGAAGGCTGAATGGAGAATGAGGGGCGCTCAAAATGGACTATTGAAAATACTCTGAAACTTCCAAGCAAACGCAAAATGGCAAGGCGACGAAATGGTTTCATTAGACCAAAGAGTGGAAAATTTGACAGAGGGTCACGCTGGACGACGAGAGAAAAATGAGGTTGGGCGCAATCTAGAACAGGGCATGGAGATCCATGAAAGCATACAAAAACTATTGTGGTCTCAAGGCACGCTGGCAGCTGATGCACATAGTGGATTTGTTGAAAAGGTTTTGGAGGGAGAAACCACACAGAGTGAAGAGGGGATGCATTCCCATTTTGAACTTGCTGCGAAGTCTATCCAATCTATGGGAGCATCACTGTTTGGGGAAGCTCGAACCCTATACTGCAATGCATGCAAGGGACTAAGTATTTTGCTAAGGATTGGGTGCCATGATGCAATTTGAAGGGGCGTACGGGGATACAAATAGAGGGAATATGTTCTAAGAAAGATACATCGACATGGAAATAGTTGATGTTTCCGCATCTACAGAGGAGGAATTGCAGAGATCGAGAAATGAATGACAAAAGGATTAGGGCACAAGACATGAAAGAAACAAGATCAACGGTTGGTAGTGAGGAATGAGCTATGTGGCATGATCTCACGAACCTCACACAAGGAAGAGTGACGGTTGAAAAAACTTGCGAGGCTCGCAAAAAGTGGGCATGTGGCAATGATGGTCCCGTCAAACACTTGCCCGATGCTATATTTTTTAATGACTCTCCATTAGTTTTGTTGAATCAAAATATTTCAAAGTCACAACCTTCGCTTAATATCAAGGGATGTATGCAGGGTAATTGAAAGAAGGTTGTGGTGGGCTCGGGGAAGTGATTTTTTAAATTTTATTTTAGCCATGGTAAGTTTTTTATGAAAGACTTTCACTTTAATAAAGTGAAATTGGATATCAAGTGAAAAAAAATTTAATGGCATGTGAATAAGGGGAATTCCATGAGGTGAATAAGATGTTCACGGAGAATGCACAATAATGTTTGTTAAATATTCTCTTTACTAGAGGATAGTGGAATATAAAAGGTAAAATTTATATATTGTTGCAAAGTAAAAACAAGGAATGTTTTAAATGAAAATTTAAAACATTAAGTGCACGTGAGATGTTATGTGCTGGAGATAAAATTGCAAAGTGTGGTTGCAATAATTAAAGTGGATTTTATATTCATTTTATATTTGAGGGCATGTGGGTATTCTATAAAGTGGATTTATTCATTTTATAGGCAGATATTAATATGTTGGGGGATTGGAATATTAAAGTGCACAAGAAATATTTTAATGCAAAGTGAAATTCTATTGGTTGAGAAGTAAAAATAATGTGCATCAAGTAAAGAGAGCTAAAACGGAATTTTCACGGAAGAGATATTTTCCAGCAGTTGGGTGAATGATGGAGATTCTCCACATGGACAGATTTTCTGTTTCAAAGCAATGATGAGCAAAGGAAATTTTAAGAGAATAAGTTTGTTGCTGCAAAGGAAGAGAGAAGAGAGATTATTTTTAGTTTGATCAATGGAAATGAAGCTTCCAGATCAGATTTAGGGCTGCTCCTATTTGCTTCTCTTCTTCTATTTCTTTTAATTCTTCTCTCATTAAAGAGGGTTCTGAGTTCTTGTATTGGGCTGGGTAGATAGAGAATTGTAAATTCTGAGTTATTTCTTGAGTCTGTAAGCTATAATTTTATGAATTCATGAGTAAATACAACTAGTTTATGCAAATAAAATCATGAAGGTGTTTGCACATTCATGAATATCATCAGATTGTCTCCATAATTGTACACTTAGTCATATAAATTTAATAATACAAAGTGTCTTTGAGTTTATCATCTAAAATTTCATGAGATTGTTTTATCTGTTCATTGTTCTATTTCAAAGAAATGGTTAAAATGCTTTGAGCAAGTGATTGTGATTTCAGGTGTGTAAATGGGATTTGATAAGAAGAACTTGATTGATAGTCAGAGAGGGATTGTTGGTGCAAGACACTAACAGTTGATGCAAAGCATTAACAATTTAAATCCACTGGTTGAAGTCTATTTGTTGGGGAATTCATTTATGTGTTTGACTCCATGGCCCAGAATTGGCACTGATCTATTATTCAGTTTTGTGCATCTCAGAAACATTTTATAAATGCAAAATCATTCTTAATCTTACTATTTGGTTTGTTGTATGTATTGCTTTCCAATGGCTATGAGAGGGTTAAGTTATTAAGAATTTAGCCAAGTTTGAAGTTGTCAATGCTTCCCTAGTGTATTTTCATTGGGAATTATCCTCTTTATAAAGCAATGTCGGTGTATGAGTGAATTAAGTTTTGGGCATTGTATAGGTTTACCCACCTTGGTCCTGTAGAGCCAGAAGTGTAGGAGATGTTAGTCTTTGATTGAATATTGTCAGTTGGCCACTAGCCTTTGTGGTTCTTTAATATAGAGGTTGGCTACCTCTTAGAGAATTTCAAAGCCTAGATGGGTTGCATTTTAAAACACCAATAGACACTTCAAGAGAATGGCTATTTTCATGGAAAGTGATAATGGAGTCCAAGATCTGTCTTCCGAGAACAAACCCATTTTGCTGAGGGGAAATAAGCACTGGAAGAATACCCAACAACCTAGAAGTGACAACTTTAGACATGATTTTGTACACGGAATTGCATAGACTTATTAGAGGAAAAGACTCAAAAGTGTTTGCACCTGGGAACTTAGGAATGAGAACAATAAAGGTTGAATTAAGCTCCTTCAATAGTCTTCTAGACCCAAAGAATTCTTTAACAACATTCGTAACATCCTCTGCCATAATCTCCCAAAAAACTTGGAAAAAGAACATGGGGAAGCCGTCAGGCCTAGGGGCTTTGTTACCCTAAAAAAAAAAGACATCCTTTCTGACTTCCTCCCTTGAGGGGATGGCAGTCAAAGGTTTATTGTGATCCTCATTCAGAATATTAGGGATAACATCAATGAGGTTCTGTTGGGCGAGCCCATCCAATCCACCATCATTAGATAAGAGGTTCTCAAAAAACTGGATAGCTTCACTCCTTATATCTTCCTCCTTCTCAATTCCTTTATCATTCCTCATTATGTGAGTTATACGATTAATCTCTCTATGTTTCATAGTTGTCATGTGGAAAAATCTGGTATTTTTATCTCCAGATGATAGCCATACTGATCTAGATCTTTGCTTCTAAAATTCTTCTTCCTTAGAGATAATTTCATGATACCTGGTAAGAATTTCATTCTCTTTAGGAAGCATATCTCCCTCATAACCTTTTTCCTGAATCTCATCTTGGATGTCCTTTAGCTCCATTTGGATAGCAAAATTAGTAGCAAAAATATCTCCAAAAACTTCTTTATTCCAACGTCTGACCTTCATTTTAACTTCTCTCAATTTCTTAGCCACCAAAAATATAGTTGTACCATCAACCTTTATACTCCACCATTTAGAAATTCATCTTGAGAGCTGAGAGTGAGACAATCATATTTTTTCAAATCTAAATGGAAATTTTCTCTTACCAGAGATAGAATCAGCCACAAAACTAATAGGGTAATGATCCAAACCAATCCTAGACAGAGCAGTAAGAGAAAAAAAATAATCCTTCAGCCAATTTTCTGAAACAAAAGCCCTATCAAGCCAAACTTGGATGAGCTCAGAACCCGCCCTCCTATTGGTCCAAGTGTATAAAGCACCCTTAAGATCCATATCAAGAAGATACCGAGGATTGATAAAATCCATTAGATCTAGTTTGCTATCCATATGAATTTGGGAGCCACCATACTTCTCCAACTCCAGAAAAGGAGTATTGAAGTCTCCAATTATTATCCAATTCGCATCAGGGAAGCTAATTTTGAAAGCTTCCAATTTTTTCCCAAAAACTCCTTCTCATAGTCCTATTGTTGGGAGCATATATATTAGATAAAATCCAGCTGAAACCATCCCTAATATGCCTGAACCTAGTCGCCACATGGTTAACATCATCCCAAATCGGGGTACCTTGAATATGATCTTGGTTCCAAAATGTCACAAGCCCTCTAGAGGCCCCCCTCCGAGCTTCTTCCCTGAACACCATTATTCTTAAAGAATTTTATTTTCTCCACCCTCTCTTTAGGAATTTTGGTTTCTTGGATGATAAGAATATCAGGCTTGTGATCCCTAGCAAAATTGTGCAAAATTTCTTGTTTATGGGAGCTATTTAGCCCCCTAATATTCCAAGACAAAAGCTTCATTTTCTTGATGGGGTACTGATCTGAAAAATCTCTGGAATAGTTCTTTGTGTCCCATAAACAATGTTTTGATTGCATTTCTACTCCCTATGCCATCTTGTTGATTTTCTACTTGATCCTCTCTGGGCTCCACAATCGAGTTTGGTTTTGTTTCTTGTAGAAACTCCTCCAGTGCTGCCCCCTTGTTTGTTATTTTTATTTTCAACCTTTGTATATGAGCTATCCTCCTCAAGTTCTAGGTCCTCTAGACCCATGAATTCTTTTCCATCCATAAAATCATCTCCAACAACTTCATTAATAACTGGGGAGAACCTCAATTCATTTCATGTCTTACTAGTTTTCTCTGAGCTTCTAAAAGTATCCTTCACTTCAACTGGGGAGCAGTGAGAGTTATCCCTAAGAGGCGAGGAAAAAGTCTTCCCATCCCTCTCCTTAGAGATCTGATCATTACTTACTCTGCTTCCCTCCTCCTGACCATTACAAGAAACTAACGCATTTGATTGCAAAATCCGATGAAACATTCCGACAAAAGCTATATAATCAGATGTATCGTTGGGTACTTGTGCGAATTTTCATTTTTTAAAAATTTTATCCCCGACGTTCGTCGAAATTTCGATGAACCATTTTTTTCATCTATGTTTCGATGAAGATCTTGGGCCAAAATTTTGACAGACCTACAAAGTTAAATTGTGGCGGACATAAATAAAAATGAGCTCGACTATTTATTGCGACAGTGTTTTACTCAACGGTTTTCTTGGGGAAAATAAGAAGAAACTCAAGAAGATATTGCCAGGTTGAGGGTAGTCATTGTCTTTTTCCAGAATTCATTTTTGAAGTCAGATTTGTACTTCCAGGTTTGAAAATCATATTTTAAAGCAACATCTCATCAGATTTCATTTTTAGTCTTGTGCATTTTTAGAATTTCATTTCCAGATTTTAGACCTGACTTCACAAATTATTTATAAGGGAATTGTTTATAACTGATGGAAAATTCTTGATGGATTTGGACAAATATTATATTTGCAAGGTTTCAATTTTAACCCTAATGATCAATTTTCAATAGATTTGGGAGCCATAGCTAGATAATATCAAAGGTGTTGGTTGTTTTTTACTGTAACCAAGTTTATCTTCTAGACACATAGCATATAAAATCTTAGATAATACTACCTTAAAATACCATCAATCTATATTCTAACCCAATACTACTTATCAAATCCTTATATGAACATAGTCACCTATAACCTCACTCAAAAATTTTAATTAATTCCTTGAATTAAAGCCAAAATGAGAATTGTACACACCATAATAGTGAGATGAACATAATAACCCTTGATCATTTTATTCAAGATAATAATATATTCATACAATGGAGATACATGACCTTGAAATGAGTAATTTTCATTCAGATGCTAGTACTATCTTGAAAATTAAGTACCCATGAAACTAAAACCTACAACTGAATGACACCGAACCTAAGAATAATATCTTCACTATAATATCAGGCTCTTTACAAATTCGCTCTGCAAATTCACTTAGACTCAACCTAAAGATATCTAACTTGCTAACCCGTATTTCTAGTCCTGAAATCCTTCTTATAGGGAAAATGAAGGAGCAACAAGCATCAGACCAGAAATACACCTATCACTGGTCACTTGGACCACCTTATGACATTTCAAAAATTGGTTACAACAACTGAGTCTCTGGAGAATCTTATTGTTCATCCCGTCCACTTGAGAATAACTATTGCATTTTCCAAACTTTGAAAACTTGCACCAAAATTGCCACCAAGACATAGCCAAAAATTTGTTATAACCATAACCACTGAGCTATTAACTGCCGGTTGTAGACTTTGTCCTATTCTTGATCAGTTAAGTAATTTTCTACCCATCCTTGATATTCCTCATCCATTGGCCAATTAAAATTTACCATCTCATTTACCTTGGCACTGTAAGGTGTATACTTTACTACTTCTTTATTCGCCTCCCTTTCAAAAGATTCCAAAAATGTGCTAGTGTTAATGATTTTATCCATACTACTCATCAGCATGTCATAATCTAAGTCATCACAAATCAATTTGATTTGTGCATTGATGATTTCATCTACCCTATCCTGCCATTGCTGCAGTTATATAACATTTCCTTGGGCATCTACAATATCTGGTAAAGATGTGTCACTCCAGTCATCAAAAATATTTACCAACTCTTTAATCCTCCTGCTGAAATCATTAGGTAAGGCCTGGAAACCTTACAGTGACTTCACAAAGTCTTGAGTAGGCCTTAATTGTTGAGGCCTATTAGTTGCATTTTGAGAATTTCATTTCCAAATATTGTTGTGCAAGTTCAATATTCTGATTTTAGGAGTCTAACAGTTGGAAATCATAGTAAAATCAGAATTTATAATTTTTGGAATTAGCATTTGAAAGTGTTTTTTGGGGTCATTAACTTCAGACTATCTTCTCTTTTGCAGGGGTGGTTGCATGCCAATTTTTTTTGGTGTAAAATATCATAATTATTATATTTTGTTACCTGTGTATGATTAAAAATTATCGAAGTGTGAGTTTGATATTTTTTGAAGATCTAAATATTCAAGCTTGGTAAAGAAAAATCATGTCAGATAATATTAGTCTAGAACAAAATGAAGAGTCACTTGATAGATTGTGGGCTAGATTCAAAAGAAAGGGTGATGGGAAATGCTATTGTCCTTGCAATAATTACAAGGGCTTAAAGATGAGAAGACTTTTAATCAGAACAATTGAGAAACATTGTAGGCAACCTGGTCACATTGAAGGGGGGCATGGTTATCATCCATTGGTAAGTTGTTTATTATATGTGTTTATATTGATTGAATTTGTAAATGTTTATATTGTTTTAACATTTGATATATATATAAAAAATCACTTGATCATGATCATGGTTTATTTGTGTCTATCATTATTATAAAGGTGGGGCACCCTAGGGCACATGATATGGATTATCACAGCCCGAAGAATGTGGTTTTGCAAGCAGAGGAACATGGAGTTGTGAATATCAAAGATGAAGTTAATGATCCTATGGAAGAAGATGATCATGCGCCAGAAAACACAATTGAAGATGATGGTACAAATAAATTGATCCATGACACATGTAGTGGCACATCTAATCATGTTGATCGAGATGACTTTGATGATGTTCATGATTTACCTATACTTGAGAAGGCATACGAACCCCTTTATGAAGGCTCCCAAACAACTCTTCTCTCTGCTGCATTGTTGCTAGGGAACTTGAAGGTTATGAATGGTTTATCCAAAATAGAAATCTCACGGATGTTAAGGTATGTCATATATGTCATCTTTTTTCATCTTTTTAATTGTTGTTAGTTCATTGCTAGTAAATAAAGGATGAAGTATGTACCATTAATATAATTTATATTAAGAAATTATTTTTTTGTTGTAGATTGATTGGTGAATTTTTGTTACCACCATCAAATATTTTACCTCGCTCATACCGAGATTTATCTAGCATTATGAAAGATATTGGAATGGAGTATCAAGAAATAGATGCATGTCCCAATGATCATATTATATATCATAAACAACATCAATTTGTAACAGAATGCCTAGAATGTCATATTAGTAGATATCGAACAGATCAACTAACAAAAAAGATGCCTCGCAAGGTTCTTCGTTATATTCCCATTATTCCACGTATGCAACAATTATTTAGGTGCAAAAGCTTAGCGCAATTTATGGATTACCATGCATGAAATAGAAGTGGAGATGAGATTCTTCGAATGCCTATAGATGGTTCTTTATTTAGGGACATGGAGGAAAAATGGCCACACTTTAAAGAAGAACCTCGTAATCTCAGGCTTTCATTGGCAATGGGCAGTGTCAATCCATTTGGAGAGCTGAGATCTATTTACTCGGTGTGGCCTGTTTTTGTTATCAACAATAACATTCCTCCATGGATGTCAATAAAGAGGGAGCACATAATGTTGGCAATGATTGTTCCAAGTATTTGTTTACATCAATTTTCTTTAATGTAGTAGCATCTCATTTGTTTTATTTGTTGCATAATGACTTATATGTTTTTTCATTTAATAGTCATGTACATGAATTTATATATATTGCAGTAAAATGGTTATAATAATTATGTAATGTTTATGTTCATTCAACTAGGTAAGTACCAAGTTAAAGATATGAATATATATATTGAGCCTCTTATCGACGAGTTACTAAAGTTATGGAATGGCGTGACTATGTATGATGTATCTAGACCAATAGGATAAAGACAATTTGAATTCCATGCAATGCTTGTACGGACAATTCATGATGCCCCAGGGCTAACACATTTTTCTGGTATGTTATAACATTCGACTGCATGACTTTAACGATATTTAATTTTATGAAGTAGATATCATGCATGTTTTTAAAATAATCTATTCATTGTATATAATTATAAAAATTGACATATTTAATCCAATTATATATGATTTGCAGGTCTTCAAACAAAGGGAAAATTTGCATGTCCAATTTGTGGTCCAAAGATGAAATCTCGTCGTTCAACAAGTTTAGGAAAGCAGGTGTTTGATGAGTATAGGAACTTCCTCCATAGAAATCATAAATATCGAACTACTGAAAAACATCTTTTCAATGGGAAAGAAGAGACTACATCAAAACCGCGAAGAATGACACCTCACCTATGGAATTTGGAATATAATAGAATTAATCGTCAAGGTTATACATCAGATCAAATTGTTTATCTATCATTTATGATATGTTTTGAATTTATATTTTTATATTGTGTTGTGTTTACTCATGCTGTAATTGACAATGATTGTCGTTGTTAATTTGTTTAACTTATATGCTTCATGAAGGTCATCAAGGCATTAATGGTCGGCTTCCATAGGGATTGAAAAGTTATCCTAGACAATTTAGTAGGTTACCCTACTATGAGCAGCTACAAATTGTGCATTTGTTTGATACAATGCATATCAGAAAGAATATGACAGAAATGTTATGGAAAATATTGGATGGAAGGCATGACAAAGAAAAAATTGTCAAAATTTGTAGTGACATTCAGGAAGCCAGTCATGCAATGAAAAATGTTATTCAATTAAATAGCGATGGAGACCAAATTAATATAAGTGCCCTTCCTTGGTTATTAACAGAGCAGCAAAGCAATGCTATAAAACAAGTCATACGAAAAAAATTCGATTTCCCACAGGATTTGCTGCGAACATAAACAATATCATAACAAAGAAAGGTGAATTTGGGCCAGGGATGAAAATGCATGACTGACATACCTTCATTAAGGTAATTATTCTAGTATATTATATATATATTTGTATACTACATGTACTTTCCAGTGTATTATGTTTACTACTTTTGGAAAAATATTAATGAAAAGATCATTTTATAATTGTTGCAGTACGTTCTACCTCTATCTCTCCCAAACAACTTTGACAACAATGTCAAGCAAGTTATATATGATCTTGGAAAATACATGAGGTAAGTAGCAATATTTTTTCAATTCGTTGTATATTTTTGTTAAATCTCGTTAATATATTTGTGCCTTGAATCACTTGTAGATGACTATCATCTAAAGAAATCCATAAAGAAGATATAAATTATCAGAAGAGAAAAATTATTCGTCTAATGTGTGAAATGAAAAAGTGTCTACCTTCGACATTTTTCAATGCACAAGAACACTACCTCATACAACAAGTTGAAGAGATTGAATTGTGTGGACCTATACACACAAGGTCAATGTGGATGGTTGAGAGGCACTTGAAATTTTTGAAGGATTTGGTTAGACAAAGAGCACATCCCGAGGGTTCTATGGTGGAGGGATACATGGTATACCAGAACATGGTGTACATTACTAAATATCTTCCTATGTTTGCAACAAAGATCCATGTAGATCGCATTTGGGATCCCAACTCCATTAACAAATTCAAAGGGGAGTACCTAATGGGGAAAGGTAGATTGAGAAAAGTGATAGGTAATTATAAGATGGTTGTGGAGATTAATTAGAATACATTTTACATTTGGTTTTTATGTATATTGTACTTATTTAATTATTAATCTTCAATATTCATCAATTATAAATCAAGGTCGTATACTGTGGTAATTAACTAATTATATGTCGTTTGTGAATTTCAATTTTTTTTTATACAGTTGGTCGAGAGTGGGATGCACTACATTTGTACATCGCAAACAATCTTGATTGGATGACGGTATGGATTGAACGATGTCAACAATCTGGCCACACATTAAAATGGGAAGGTGTGGCTTCATTGGTTAAAGAAGCTCATCGTAATGGAGATTCCAATGTTACACCAAGGGAAATTGATTTAGCATATGGTTTAAGAGATAAACAGGTATGTATAAATATATTAATCACCCATATTATTTAATTATTTTCAATTATATTGATGTATATATATGTTGATATTTTTTCTTTGCATACATTCGGCCAAGAATAAATATGTTTATCAACTGACGATATTGCAATAAGTTTTTCATGTTTGACATATTGTAGGTGAAACACCACAAGGCTATGTGGTGCAATGGTCATAAATTTCGAATCAAAAAGTTGGATGACACAAAGAAAACTTATGATTCTGGGATAACGATAGTCTTCCAGGTGACTAATGTTTCATCTAGAAGCAACATACATCCAGAAGTCTCAGAAAATCAATACTATGGGATTTTCGATGATATACTTGAGTGTGACTTTAAGTCCTTCAAATTAGTTATGTTTTTTGTCCTATGGTATAGGCTACGATTGAATGAAAATGATAATAGATTTACCATGGTTAATACAAGGTATTTTGAGTGAGATGGAAATGAGCCCTATGTTCTTCCAAGTCAATGTGAGCAGGTATTTTACTCAGAGGTTCCAAGTAAAGTGGGTTGGTCATATGTTGTTAGACATGATCCAAGAGGAAGGCCAATAAAGTATAATGTGGTGGAAGAAGAATATACTGAAGAAATAGAAGATGATGTAGATGATGATTAGGATCAACAATTAGTTGATGATGTGCCTGACGAAGATGTCGAAGAGGAAATACTAGATCATGATGATGTAGGAGTTAATTTTCATGAATATGATATCCGTGTGGATGATGACATTATCGAAACTGATATCAATGACAATGATGATGATATGACCAATCCTTACAATGTTGAATTTGGATCGAATGATACAGACAAAGAGTTGGATGAAGAATAAGATCAATGACATTGAAGTGTATGAGTTATGTGATTGTATTATCTATTTGATATTAATTTCTTGATAGAATTATATCTGACTTATGTGGTTACATAATTAATTTATGATGTTTTTAATTTTAACTATATTTGAATTATATTAGAATATCTTTAGTTAATAGATGTAAAAACTAAAATGGATAAACTAAAAGATGAAATCATGAGACCATTGCCTTGTTAGGTGTAGGAGTCTAATGAAGATCTATAAAAGTGTAATCTATGATGGCAATAATTCAAAGTTTTTGGCACACAAATGTAGTTTATAACTTGTATAAATGTGCAAGTAAATGACTGACAAACTCTACTTGAGATAGAATGACAATCCTAGTTATGTGATTCTTCTTATTGATCCAATTAATACTCTTCAGTTATTGTGATTGACTAGAATGGTTTAATCTTTACTTGAAAGAACCAAATAATCACATCACACAAATACAACAAATGTGTATCGGTAAACTAAATATATATATATGCTTGATATATCAATTTAAACAACAAAAAAGCATCAAAATGGAGACAACCAGATAACTATATAATTCCACAAACAACTGATACCAAGATTGAGCGACAAGTTTAGACATCTTCATTAACTTCATCAAAATTCATACATGCATTTGAGTCTTTTAAAGGAAAGATTCATTCCAAAGTATCTACTATATTTTTCTCCTATCCACCTATATCTATTTTACATTATGAAAGAGATATAAATATATCAAAATTGTGAAAGGGCACGTCCTTTGAGAAATGTATTTTGCTTAACAACAATAACAAACTAGAAATTATGCTCTATTAAGCCATAAATAGATGTTTGACAGATAATCTCAGTAAGCTGGCCGCTTGTGTGTATCATCATCCTCCAGTGCATTCCTTATGGCTATCTCCATTTCAAACATCTTCTTGTTCACATGCCCTATCCATTGTTAAATCATTTCCTGTGGCTATCTCCAGAATTGTTTGCATCATCATCTCACATTCCTTCATCCATCTTGTGGTAATAGACACTGTTTTACTCCTCTTCGATTAAGTACTTGTCCACCCATCTTTGATCCTCTTCATCTGTTGGCCAGCCAAAACTCACCACCTCATTCACCTTAGTATTGTAAGGTGTGTACTTCACTGCAACTTGATTGGCTTCCCTTTGAAAAAACTCTAAGAATGTGGTGGTGTTAATTATCTTATCCATACTATTTACCAACAAATCATAGTTTGAATCATCACAAATCGATTTGATTTGTGCATTGATAACTTCTTCTACCCCATCCTGCCACTATCGCAATGTCTTAACATTTCCTAGTGCATCAATAATGTTTGGCAAAAATGTATCATTCCAGTCATCAAAGCTCTTTATCAGCTCCCTAATTCTTCTACTCAAATCATCAGGTAGGGCTTGGAATCCATTCAATCATTTTAAAAAGATTTGAGTAGGCTTCAATGACTAGGGCCTGTTGTCCACATCAAACCGATAAGCTTTGTACATAATATCCAGATCATTGGCCCTAGGGGTCCATTTCTCAGCTAAAGGCAAAACTATTTCTTGACCCCTATTGATATTTTTTATTCCATCCAAGAATAAAGAATACAAAGAATGTACATATGGTAATTTACCATGAACCTTTTCATTAAGATGCCTCAAAATTGTGTCAACCACCTCACTTTGTTTGGCAATTGCATCATCCTCACTTTCCTTTAAGGCAGCCTTCAATTCTATGACCCTATTCAACATTTTCTTCTTGGTGGGATCCAAAAAATATTCAACTTCTTCTTCAACTGGCCCTGGTGTAGGACTGAGAGTAGGTGCCTGGATGGGGGACCCCAGAGTTGAAACAATTAGAGTAGTAGGGGGGACCGATCTTGCAATAGAAGGTAATGCTTTGATACCAGGAGCACTGGAGGATTCTCCCACCTGCACATATTTCAACCTATCTACTTTAGATTGCAGCTCAACATTCCTTTGCTGCATCCTACTATATTCTACAATTATCATATTGTATTTTTCCATCAGACTCTTCTTTTCAGCCTCTTCTCTCTCAGCTGTCTTTTGGGCCAATTTGGCCACATTTACTGTCAGGCTTGTAGCTTCTATTGTTGAAGTTTTAGAAGCTCTCTTGATGATTAGCCCTCCCCTTAGGTGTTGGATAATATCAGTTACATTTGGATTTTTGCCCTGGGGTGCCAATGCCCATATGGCCAAAGTTTCATACTCCTCACTGAAGGCAGGTCTTGGAGAGCTGCCTTAACCTCTTCTTCACTGTTTTGTATACGGTGCTTGGACTGTAATATAGCATTGAATGCAACCGCATTAGCTATGTCCCATTCAGGAAAAATTAAGACACCAGCCTGAGTCACAAGTCTTCTTCCCTCCTCAAGAGTGATGCCTTTGAATTCTTCCATTAATTCAGCCTTGACCTCATCATCATTCTCCTGCTCAGACCTATCAGGTCTCGATTCTCTCCTACTCTTGCATTTGTTCTGGTACTCTTCTAGTTTCATCCTCCAAACTATTTGCAAGAATACAAGAGTCTTTACAAATGCATCATCATCCAAGAATGCCTTGCAGGCCTCCATCCTAGCATCTTGTACACATTGCCCCTTTACATCCATGTTAGAAAGCGCCAATTGTGTTGATCTAGGAGGGGAAGGGATACCAACCTGCATGTCTTGATCAGTCACAATTATCTCATCCATCAGAGTTTCCTACGTTTCCTCAACTCTCTACCTCTTAGGGCTTGGCTCTAATGGTAACATTGTAGGATCACCTCTTCGTGGTGAATCTAGATCCACAATCCTTATCCCTCCGGGTGCTTTGATCCTTGGACCTAGCTATGATGATGCTTGCATGACTTGTTTTCCCTTATCCCCTTCATCCTCATCACTGCTCGCATTCCTCTTTCTCTTGTATAGAGGCCTGTTAACTGGTGGTTGATAAGCTAGCCTTGTTTCTTCAAGCCTCACATCCAATCTTTCTATACCAAAATCTAATTCCAAACTGACCCTCTTGGTCATCAAGGTGCCCATGATATATTTGAAATTAGCCATTAAGAAGCCTATTCTCTTGTTAAATGGAGTGAAATCCATTAATGGATCATATTTTGGATCCATTTTATGTATTATAGCTAGTAACTTTTCATATGCAATCCATTTTTCTTTATTCAACTCCTGCCTATTCAAATCAAACTCATTTCTGATTAGGTCCTTAGGAAAGTTGAATTCATGTGCAAATTTTCCACCTTTAATTCATTGTCTAAATAATGCAAATAATCCCTCAGGGTCATGTTGTCTCCTAGGACCATTCCTCAAATTGAAGTCATCAAAAAACCTTCCGAAGTGGACCCATCCTCCCTTGGAACAGACAAAATTAGAAACAACAGTGTAGTCAAGGAACAAAGTTCCTTTTCTTTTCTTTGTTAGGTTGTCCTCATGAATACAACCTAGTTGCCACATTACTTTAGAAAACCCCATCCTTGATGGTACATTAAAGGGGAGGATATGAGGGGTTCCCTGGAAACCATATACCCTTAAGAAAGTGCTTATAGGGTACAAGATGATATCACCCCAATTGTGACACACTTTTAAATTAGGCTTCCTCACCTTCGGTCAGAGGAAGTCATGCAAATCTTCAAGGACTCTTGGCACATTTACCACCAAACGAGCCCTGAGTCTGGAGGCAAAACAGTTATCAAACTACACAAAGCTGGCACCTCCCCTGTTGTAAGACAAATCTACACTCCACACCTATACTTGTAACCTTTCTCCATTCACCTCCTGCCTCAACTCCATATTTTCTGAGAAGAAAAAAACATTCTTGTATAGGAACATATGCATCAACAGGGAGCATTAGAAAAAAGGAGTGTCAGTATCCCCCACATGCAACTTCATAAAACCCTCATGCATCTTCTTTGACAGGAATGATGCAAAGTCATATACCACAGAGAAGTTGGGATGCTGAATCTGGGCTCCCATAAACATGTACACAACTAGCATCATATTATTAGGGTTGAACCCTAAAATATGGCAAATGAATAAAATGTTACCAAGAAGTGACTGATAAAATAGCTTAGCTTGAAAGGCTCCTGGTCATTTGGGTTGATAAGAATTATTGAACTACCCGCCCTGGCTAGGTGAGGAGGAAGCAACCTCAATCTGAAAAGAAGCTTTAACCTTTTGTACTCCTCCTTCATCTCCTCAAAATCTATTTGGACTAAGAAAGGGCTATACTCAGTCAAATCAAAAATCTGTCGAATCTCATCTGCATTTATGCTTAGCAGAATTCCACCATCATTATCCATTATGACCCTTGTCATAGGATCATACCGTGTTGCCACTGCTCTGAGCAAGTCAACATTAGGGAACACATTTGACATTGTTAGTTTCCCCATGTCATATCCCTAGGCATTAGAGAAGGGGTGAGGTAAGTTTCACTGTCCATACCACAACCTAAACATT
This sequence comes from Sequoiadendron giganteum, assembly GCA_007115665.2. NCBI lineage: Eukaryota > Viridiplantae > Streptophyta > Pinopsida > Cupressales > Cupressaceae > Sequoiadendron > Sequoiadendron giganteum. The sequence continues at coordinate 340,823,115 of CM021107.1, forward strand.
TGAAGACTGGTCACAGGAATCCTAGCATCCGTAATGTTATAGTTTCTGCATAGTAGACCTTGGCCTAGGGTCTTTCCATTCATTAAAACCAAATCCTATCATTTTTTGACAATGGGAGTTGATCCAGGAAGTCATCATACAAATTCCTCTTCAAATAATCAACATGGCTAGAGTGCTGCTTCGGTGGTGCCATCTTAAACAACTATGGCTTCTTTTAAAAAATCAAATCCTCAAAGAAACTAGGGGTACCCAGAACACAAAAATACAACACAAATACAATTCTAATAATTCAAACAAACCAATAACCCTACAACAATAATTAAAAAAGCTCCTTGACTAGCACAATAGAACCCTTTGCAAAGACATAGTCAAATTAACCCAGCAGTTTAGAAAATAACTCACGGGATTTCGCGCCTTGTAGAGAACCAAACTTCACAATGATCGCTTGAAAAACTTTATCTCTGGCTCTGAACTACTTTTGAAAATACTTGAATGCTTTTATGATGAAGATAGAAAAAGAGAAAATACTTTATGTCGATTGAATTGAGCTAGTAGACATCTCGTCCACCATTAAAGCTCATTTGCATGTCACGCCAATAGCTCCAATTGCATTTGATGCAAATTTAAACTTCAGCCATCGATATTTTATTTTTGTTAGATCATCGAACGACCATCTTCAAAAGGGCTAATGAAATGTCCATGTCAACATCGAGGGCCCACCACAGAAGGTAGCGCCAAAGGAATACACATGATGCCCACCCATGATATCACGATCACTAAACATCCTGCATTTTTGGATCACACGATGGCGGGAAACCGTTGATTCCTCCCATCGGCGATCGTGTTCACTCACAGTAGTTAGCAGCACCAAACATAACCGTTGAGAATTTTTTTACCAAGATTATAACATCACCATCGATCTTGAGCACGTGCATCTTGTAGCTATTTTAGTAACCCACTTTATAACGTATTTAAGTCCAACACAAATATTAAACGCTTTATTAATCCCTTTTCAGCATCGACAACTTGGGACACATGGCACTCGCTCGTGATATCACAATCACCAAACAACCAGTGGTGATGTCATCACAAGATCATGAGGAGCGATCAGGATCAATCGTAGGAAGATTGACGGTCATTAAAAACACAATAGTTGACAGCACCAAACATAACCGTCGAGCAAATTTTTACCAAGATTATAACATCACCGTCGATCTCGAGCACGTGCATCTCGTAGCTATTTTAGTAACCCACTTTATAATGTATTTAAGTCCGACACAAATATTAAATGCTTTATTAATCCCTTTTCGGCATCGGGAGCTTGGGACATGTGGCGCTCGCCTGTGATATTGCAATCACCAAACAACCAGTAGTGATGTCATCATGAGATCACGGGGAGCGGTCAGGATCAATCGTAGGAAGATCAACGGTCATTAAAAACACAACAATCAGTAGCACCAAACATAACTGTCAAGCAAATTTTTACCAAGATTATAACATCATCATCGATCTTGAGCATGTGCATCTTGCAGTTGTTTTAGTAACCCACTTTATAACGTATTTAAGTCTGACACAAATATTAAACGCTTTATTAATCCCTTTTCGGCATTGATAGCTTAGGACATGTGGCACTCGCCCGTGATATCACAATCACCAAACAACCAGCGGTGATGTCATCGTGAGATCATGGGGAGCGGTCAGGATCAGTTGTAGGAAGATCAACGGTCATTAAAAACACAACAATAGACAACACTAAACATAACCGTCGAGCAAATTTTTACCAAGATTATAACATCACCATTGATTTCGAGCACATGCATCTCGCAGCTGTTTTAGTAACCCACTTTATAACGTATTTAAGTCTGACACAAATATTAAATGCTTTATTAATCCCTTTTCGGCATCAACAGCTTGGGACACGTGGCGCTCGCTCATGATATCGCAATCACCAAACAACTAGCGATGATGTCATCATGAGATCGTAGGGAGCGGTCAGGATCGGTCATAGGAAGATCGATGGTGATTAAAAACACAGCAGTCAGCAGCACCAAACATAACCGTCGAGCAAATTTTTACCAAGATTATAACATCACCGTCGATCTCGAGCATGTGCATCTCACAGCTATTTTAGTAACCCACTTTATAACGTATTTAAGTCTGACACAAATATTAAACTCTTTATTAATCCCTTTTTGGCATTGGAAGCTTGGGACACATGGCTCTTGCCCGTGATATTGCAATCACCAAACAACCAACAGTGATGTCATCACGAGATCACAAGGAGCGGTCAGGATCAATCGTAGGAAGATAGACTATCATTAAAAACACCCCTTGCAAAATAAAACAACTATTAAAAGGGAGAAGGGGACATCGCCTAGGACAATGATAAACGATGGCTCAAAGTTGTTCTTAAAGCACTGGGCATAGACCGACCCAGACTTAAGAAATAATAAAGTCAGGTGAAATAACCTTTTTGCATGTGCAGATTGTGCGGCCGTCAAATGAAGTGATTTCAATCTTGACCATTGCTCGCAAACCTGATAAGGTTTCTACTAACATCACAAATATGGTGTGAGGCATGTGATATCCTACCATCTATCACATTTGATGGTGGGGACCAGGTTTGCTCGCTGATCGATGATGAAGGTTGATGCCGATAGCTATTTCCGTATCAATGCATCATGGTCGTTCCTCGCTGACCTTGCATAATTAAAACTGTAGCTTCAATAATGTTGTGAGGTGTGCGATTTGGTGACACGTGGACGTTGATGTTGTGCGCTGATAACAAAGGTGGGGCCCATTTCCATGTTGATGTGGTGCCCGGTAGGTGAATATCCTGTCTGTTTGGTGACTCGAGGGAGAACGTGGCATTTTCAAACTATTTTGACTAAATCTGAGTCGTTCTCCTCGCCAACGTTGTGATTGATCAACGACTCATATTTAAAAATAAACTGGTATTGTACTATAGCTGTTTTATCTCCCGTGAGTGAATAGTAATGGCCGAGTTTGACTCTGCCTACATAATTAAATGCTAAAATTTGTGAGTTACTATTTTTGTGATGTATCTCTACATTGAGGAAGAATTGTTTGGTATCGAGTGAAGCAATCCGTGGTTACGATTTCTCAATTTCGCTGCCCTGGATGATCTGCAATTGAAACCGTAAGTAGCATGTACACCATTTCTTGTAAATTCAGAAGATTTGATGGTTGCTTGCTGGGTAATTTGTGATTGTTTCCTATTTCTGTTCTTGAAGAATTGATTGAATAGATTCACTTTTAGAGCTTGTCTAGATAACTGCTAGGGATTTTTGAATATTGAAGAATTTTCTGTTAAGGCTAAAGGAGAAAATTGTAATTATTTTCTATCTAAAAATAAGCAAACCCTAGTTCAAATTATCATTAGTCTAGTATAAATGGCACCCAAGGCCAGAAGTTCTGGTTCTGAAACCACTATCAGGTCTTTATCCCAAGATATTATTGATTTGTTACAACCCTCTACTAGCAAGAAGCTTTAGGGAAAGGTTTTGTTCTATGGGCCTCGAATCTTGGAAGGATTGATAGACAAGCAATGTGCAATTCAAGATGCCAAGCTACCATACACCAGGTGGTAGTTGTTCTCCAATTGGTTTGGGAACAGGAATTTTTTGGTTCCTTTGTGTAACCCCTGGAGGTTAGACCTAGGTAAATTGGTGGTTCCTAATGTTTATATGGATGTAGATCTTTTAAAGGAAATTGCTGCTAGATATAACCCTGTGGTCTGAATTGTCAGAACAAATGCTGCTATGCAGATGATTAAGATAACCAAAGAAGAAATTGCATAGATTTTCAAATTGCACGAATGGAGTCAAGATATGGTTCCTGTCGACTTGGAGGTTTTCAGACAAGAATATATAAATACTAGGGGTTTGTTTATAACATCCTTTTTAATACCTCATTTGGCAGTCTCAGGAAGAGGAAAAAATCAAAAGAAGGTAATATTGGCATTTTTTATAACAACCCAAGCAAAACTCACAAGAGCTTCTATGAACTTGCCATGCTCAATTATTGAAGTCTTGAAAGCACTATGCCAACTTAATGAGAAGATAGCAGTAAATCTGCCATCTCTCCTACACTTCGGACTTTGTAAGATCTAGGAAGGTTTTCCTAAAATATTTTGTCATTTATGATAGAAATGATTTGCTCATTCATGGACAAACAATAGATAAATTCTCGCCAGTGTTAAAAGAGATAAACCTTCAAGAAATTGGCTGCTTCTTAGGAAAGTTCGGATCTATTTAACAAGGAATTGAAATTACACCTAAGTGTGTTGTTATGAGTTATTCAATTGAGATTACTGGATAACTGAAGCATTTAACTAGTCCTTTGAACCAGAGCTATAGTCAAATATAATCCACAGTAAATAACAAATGGAAATTAATGAAAATCATCTTGGATCGATACTTCATTAATAATTCATGCAAACTATTACAATAGGAGAGAAAATAGACTCAAAACAATCACAAGGTTAACATAAGTATGCTTAAGAACCCCATGATTTACTAAGTTCTCAAATCGGACTCAAAACTTCAAAACTTGGACATATTCTTCTCTCTATACTACTTGACTCTTATCTTACGTATCTTGAGTAATTTCAACAGACCTCTCTCTCGGCCCAGAATTCCCTTTTATAAAACAAGGGAGCCAACAAGCTTTAGGTCGAAGAGTACACATGTCCATTTTTCACTGGACTGCTAATCCCTAATCAGTTATCTTTACATCATTTGTTGGTAAGAGAGGAAAATCCAAAACAAAAATGATCATTAGTTTGTTGTGGAGGAAGGAAAACCGTTGCTCCAAGAGTCACTCACCTTACACCAAAGCATCTTTTAACCATTTTTTACACTCATTTCATTTGAACAACCTGTACTTGAATTCAAAAAGAGAATGCATTTTAAAATATAATATCTAAGGCCAGACCTGTAGTTTTCATGACCAAATTGCAATTCTCGGTTAGGACATTAACAATTCGAGTTCATCAGTGAACACCCTTTTCCATGACTCGAAATCCTCTTTAGACGGCCAATTGAAAGCCACCACCTGATCCACTATGTTTTGGTAAGGTGCATACTTTACCGTCAATGACGTGGCCATTTTATCAAAGTTCTCTAGGAAACTAATGACAAATGACAACTTTTCCAACGTGTTTTCCAACATGAGGATATCAACATTTTTGCCTATCTCATGTGTTTGAGCAATCATTATATTAATCATCTACTCCTTCCACACCTGCAAAGGCTTGACCTTATCCTGACTATGCAAAATATGAGGTAGTGGAGTCAAGTCCTTTCCATCATAAATATCCTTCAATGTTTTGATTTTGGACTCCATAGGAGCAGTAGACCCTTGAAAATTTAGCTCCACAATACCCTTGACAAATTGATATGTTGTTATGACTGTAGCGTATTTGTCCCCATGCTATTTTTCCCCTACTGCCATAAATTTTAACTTCTCCATTCTAGGGCCCCATCTATTTAGTAAAGGGATAGCCAATTATCTGTCCCTTGGAAACAATTCGAGTGCTTGCAACATCAAGGCATAATTAGCATGAACATTGTTCAGCTTACTCTGGACCCGTTTATGTAAATTCCTTAACACAATATCAACAATTTATGAGTTATTCCTTCCTGCTGCATCCCAGATTTGGTTTACCATCTCCTTATATTTTTCAACCTGCTAGATTAACTCTTCCCTAGAAAAATCTCCACCCGAGCCACTAACCTTTTCAATTGCAATGGGCACTTGTCCCATATTATAGGGGACAATAGCCCAAGATTTCTCCTATGCAGAACGTTGGGGCTGCTCTACTGGTGGGTTAGAAATAGTATGGCTAAAGCTAGCCTGCCTTTGAGACCTCAAGGTTTCCATCTGTTGTCTCAGTAAGGCCATCTCAATTTCCAATTCTGCCACCCTTTGCTAACTCTTATTATACTCAATAATAATGTCATTATACTGGCTCCTCAAAGTATCTCAGTTTTTAGTTAAGTCCTCCATAGTTGCCCTAGTGAATTTGGAAACATTCACAACCATGTCAATAGCCTCCAATGCAGGAGTGTCAACAACTCTTTTCACAATCAAATGACCACTGAAATCAGATGTTTCTTCTACAACAGGTTTTCGAGACCCAGTGGATAGTGACCATATTGCTAGAGCATCCCATTCCTCACTAAAGGCTGATCCTTTAAGTGCCAATGCAACCTCTTCCTCTGTTGCAAGAAGTGGCCTATTGGCCCTTCTTACTATGTCAAATACCACAACATCAGTAATATCCCATTCAGGGACTAGCAATATTCCACACTTTTGAACCAATGCCCTACCCTATTCTGGTGTGATTTCCTTAAACCTTTCCTTCATCTGCACTCTAACCCTTAACTGAATTACCTTCTTTGGGAGCTCTGGATGCATAATTCTCTCATGTGCTACCTTCTCGGAATATAGTGAGAGATGAGCTCTCCATAAAAAATCTTTAAAATCACGAGTATGAATAAAAGAGTCATCCATCATGAACTCTTTGCAAGCCTCCATCTTTAAATCATCATTATTTGTAATCCCTTTGATCTCATCCTTCCCCAATCTTAGGGTGATTGCCCCTGAACTCATTGCAATGTCAGCTGGGTCTAGTGGCATCTCCGAATTTATTTAATCTAGAGTTACAATGATGTCCTCCTCATCATTACCTTCTTGGCCAAGATCCCCCACACTATCAGTCCTCTACCTCTTTGGGGATGGTGGGTGAATTTGTTCTGAAAACCTTGGAGGAGAATCCAGGTCAACAATACCTGGCATTGATTGCCTTGGGACAGATGGTGTGCCACTCATTGTAACCTCCTCTATCCTACTTCCCTTTCTCCTAGAAAATACCTTTATCTTCTTTTGAGGCTGATAAGTAGGCCTTTCTTCAACTCTTACCTCAAGGTACTCCTCAGTAATTTGTGATTTTCCCCTTTCTTCCACAATCCTTTCATCCTTTAAGACCCCTACCAGACTCTCAAAGTTGTCAAGAGCATAAATTGCCTTACTAAGCTCATCTTTGGCACCAGGTATAGGATCAAAACCAGGTATCTTTTCCTATTTACTTCTCACCATTTTTGAATAGGCAATATACATTGCCTTTCTCTCATCTTGTAAGTTCCTATCAAAAATGTTCCTCATGATATCTTCAGGAAAGTAAAAGTTGTGGAAAAAGGTCCTAGTCTGGTGCTTAGCCTTCATTTGGGAGATAAAACCCTCAGGATCATGATTCCTAGGGAATACAGTCCTTAGCCTATATGGATTGAGTAACAAGTGCAAATTCCTCCACCCTCCCTTTGTCATGACAAAATTGGTAAAAGTTGTATATTTAGGGAAGAAAGATCCCTTCTTCTGTTCAACAGGAAAATGGAAATCCTGAGATGTTCCCAACTACCTCATGATTTCTATGAAACCAAGTCTAAGGGGGACCTCCCTGGGTAGAACAAACGGGGTGGCATTTGTGCCAAAAACTCTGAAAACTGTTGTGCTATGATTGGGGATAATATCCCCCCAGTTATGTGTTAAATTCAACTCAAGCCTCCGCTCCATAGGTCTTAGGAAATCATGAATTTCCTTTGGAAACATAGGGGAATAAAAAACTAAGGCCTTTCTTAACTTGGATCCGAAAACATTGTGAAAGGTTACATAATCAAACTTATGATCATGCATGTCTAGGACCCTAGTCCAATATTGGATAGGCATCTCATTGTCTCCTTCTCTTTTCTTCAATTCCATATATTTCTCGAACACATTCTGACCCCTATAGAAAAACATATGAATTAGTAGTGAAAACCATTTGAATCCTACCCAATTCTTTCCTAGCTTCAAGGCTACCAAACCCAAATGCATTTTCTCCGCAAGGTAAGTGGCAAAATCGTATACCATGTTATAGCCTGGGTGTTGGAGGTTTACATCCATATACATCACTTCGATAGGAAAAGTCTTCTCCAAATTTATCCCCAGGACCTGACACAATGCACAAACAGTCTTCTTGAAATGGACGTCAAAATAGTCCACTGGGAAAGGTTCAGGCTCATTTCTGCCAATAACAACTTTCCTCTAGTTCTTGCCTCTTCCTGACATAGCCAAATGGGTATCAAAAGGGATGTTCTGAAAAAACCCTTGGTGTTTCTATACTCCTCCCTAAAAACCTCCAAGTTGATAGGGATCATATCTTGGATCCATTCGTGCAAAAAAAAAATATCTGCGATTTCCTCCCTGGTTACTTTGACCATTTGCTTGCCAAGATGTGTTCTAACCATTTGGGACACAGGGTCGTACTTCGCAGCAATATCCTTCAATAGGTCTACATCCTCGTAGACATTAAGTACCACCAATTTACCCAGGTCCAATCTCCATGGATTACATAAAGGAACTGCTAAATTTCTATTCCCAAACCAGTTGGAAAACAACTGCCAGCCCGTGTATGGAAATTTGGCATCACGAATTGCACACTGCTAATCCACTACTCCTTCCAAAAGAAAGGGCCCGTAGAACAATACTTTTCCCTCCTGCTTCTTGCTTGTAGAGGGCTTCAACAAATCAATAACATCTTGGGAAAAACCCCTAGATGTAGCTTCAGAACCAGTAATTCGTGCCTTGGGTGCCATTTACACCAAATAGATGATAATTCGAGCTAGGGTTTGCTTATTTTTTAAATGGCCAACAATTACACTTTTCTCTCTAATGCCACCATAGAAAATTCTTCTATATTCAAAATCTATAGCAATTACCCAAACAAGCTCTAAAAGTGAATTTACTCAAACAATTCTTTAGAAACCGAAAAGAAAACAGTCATCAATTGTTCAGTAAGCAACGCTAACACCTTCCAAAAACACAAGAAAAGGTGTACATACTACTTGCGATTTATCTTGCAGAGCATCAAATGCAGTGAGATTGGATAATTGAAATAATGGCTTGCTTTACTTCGGCACCAGACAATTCTTCCTCAATCCAGAAATGCAACACTGAAATAGTAATTTACTAATCCTTTTGGCATTTAATTATGCAGGCTGAGTCGAACTCGACTATTAATACTCACTCACACGAGATAGAACGGCTATAGTACAACACTAGTTCATTTGAAAAAGAGTCGTTGATCAAAAGCCATGTTGGCCAGGTGGACGGCCCAGATTAAGTCAAAAAAATTTAAAAATGCCACATCCGCCTTCCAGTCTAGGCGAATGGGAAATCCACCTATCAAGCATCACATTAGCACAGAACGGGTCCCACCACGTTCTTCGATCGATAACACAAGCGTCCACGAGTCAACAAATTGCATACCTCACAACATTATTAAAACTGAAGTTTTAATTGTGCGAGGTCAGTGATGGATGATCATGATGTATCAAAAGGTACACAACTGTCAACATCAACATCCATCCTTGGTCAGCGATCAAAACCGGTCCCCAACATCAAATACAACAGGTGGTAGCATATCGCAAGCCTCGCAACATTTGACATGACGTGAGCAAGAACCTTGTGAGGTATGCGATGAAAGGTTAAGATTAGAATTATTTCATTTGACGGCCTCCTATTCTGCACGTGCGAAACAATTATTCTTAAAGAAGGGGACCGACTAGGTGGATGGGAAAATGACCCTCGAGGTCAAAAATATTATTCAATGGTTAATTTATAGCAATTCATCGGCCGAAAACGATAGGAATAATAAGACCATGACGAAAAAATTGAAAGGTTGAGAAAAAGGGGCTGGTAAAGTCACGATGAAAGAGGGATAAAACACCACTTAAGTAACTGATCACCGCCGATAACAAGTCAACACTCAAAAAGAAAACCCCAAGACCCAAACCAGTTAAAGGTAACGTGAGAACATACCACAGAGAGAAAGAAAATAAAAAGCTCCACCAGGTAGTAATTGGTAGGAATGAGCCCGAACCTTTTCTTGTGGACTATTTCTCCAGTTATTTCAAGAAGACTGTTTATGCTTTATCTCAAGTTCTGGGAGTCAGCTTAAAGAAAACCTTGCCTACCAATATTATGTATATGGAAGTAAATCTCCAGCACCCAAGTTTAATGTAATATATGATTTTGCCACTTATTTGGCAGAGAAGATGCACACAGGTCTGGTAGCCCTAAAGGAGGGGAAGAATTGGGTTAGATTCAGATGGTATTCCTTGTTAATCCACATGTTTCTATATAGGGGTCAGGTTGTGTTCGAAAAAGATATGGAATTAAAGAAGAAGGAAGGAAACATTGAAATGCCTGTCCAATATTGGACTAGGATTCTTGACATGCATGATCATAAGTTTGATTATGTAACTTTCCATAATGTCTTTGGATCTAAATTAAGGGAGGCTCTGGTTTGTGACCCCCCAAGGATCCCAAAATAAATTCATGTCTTCTTGAGGCCAATGGAGAGAAGGCCTGAATTGAACATAATGCACAATTGGGGAGACATTATCCCCTATCATAATCCACAGTTTTTAGGGTTTTTGGAACTAATTTCAATCCAAATGTTTTTCCAAGGGAGGTGTCCCTTAGAATTGGATTTTTGGAAATCATGAGGTAGTTGGGGGGTGCTCAGGAACTACACTTTCCATCTGAATAGAAGAAAGGTTTTTTCTTCTCTGAATATACAACATTTGCCAATTTTGTTATGGCAAAGGGAGGATGGAAGGAGTTGCATAAATTACTTGGGCCTTATAGGCTAAGGACTGTGCGCCCCAGGAATCATGATCCTGAGGGTTTTATCTCTCAAATGAAGGCAAAACATCAGACAATAGCTTTTGTCCACAACTTCTACTTTCCTGAGGACATCATCAAGAATATTTTTGATTTGGAATTACAAGATGAGAGAAAGGCACTATACATTGCCTACTCTGAAATGGTAAAAAGTAAGCAAGAGAAAATACCCGGTTTCAATCCCATACCTAATGCTAAAGATGAGTTTAACATGGCAATGTATGCTATTGATAATTTTGAGAGCTTGGTTGGGGTTTTGAAAGATGAAAGGGTTGTGGAAGAAAGGGGAAAATCACAAACCATCAAGGAGTACCCTAAGGTAAAGGAAGAGAAGAGGCCTACTTATCAGCCCCAAAAGAAGATAAGGGTTTTTTCTAGAAGAAAGGGAAGTAGGGATGAAGATGTTGCTAAAAATATTGCACCATCTTCTTCAAGGAATTCAGTACCAAATTTTGTTGATTTGGATTCTCCTCCAAGTTTTTAGAACAGGCTTGCCCACCATCACCAAAGAGGTAGAGGGTTGAAAGAGTAAATATTGTTGATTGTGATGGTGATGAGGATGATGAAATTATTGTCACTCCGGATGAAATACATCCTGAGATGCCATTGGAACCAGTTGACATTGCAACAGGTTCATGTACAGTTTCTTTGAGGTTAGGAAAAGATGAAATCAAAGGAATAACAAGAAATGATGACTTGAGAATAGAAGCCTGCAGAGAGTTCATGATGGATGACTCTTTTATTCAAACCGGTGCTTTTAAAGATTTTATGTGGAGAGCACATACTGCATTATATGCTGAGAAGGTGGAACATGAGAGAAGTCTGCATCCAGAGCTCCCAGAGAAGGTAATTCAAGCTAAGGTCAGGGAACAGATGAGAGACAAATTCAAAGCAATAACACCAGAGCAGGGCCTGTAATTGGTACAAAAAAGTGGAGTATTGCTACTCACTGAATGGGATATCGCTGATGTTGTGCTGTTTGACACAATAAGAAGGGCTAATATGCTACTTCTTGCTACTAAAGGGGAGGCTACATTGGCACTCAAGGGATAGACCTTTAGTGAGGAATGGGATGCATTGGAAATCTGGTCCCTATCCACTGGCTCTAAAAAGTGAATTGTTGCAGAACCTTCTGACTTCAGTGGTCACTTGGTTGTGAGGAGAGTTGCTGACACCCTAGCATTGGAAGCTGTTGATATGGTCATGAATGTTGCCAAATTCACCAAAGCAACTGTTGAAGATTTGACCAAGGACCGGGATACTCTGAAAGGCCAATATAATGACATTATTATTGAATATAATAAGAGTCAACAAAAGGTAGTACAGTTAGAAACTGAATTGGCTTTATTGAGGCAAAAAATGGATACCATGAGATCTCAAAAGCAAGCCAGTTCTAGCCACATTGTTCCTGACCCACCAGTAGAGAAGCCTCAACCTCCTGCACAAGCACAGTCTTTGGATATTATTCCATATAATATGGGACAAGTGCCTATCGCTATTGAGAGGGCTACTAGCCCTGGAGGGTGAATTTCTAGGGAGAAACTGATTTATCAAGCTGAAGAACATAAGGAGATGGTAAAGCAAATCTGAGATGCAATAGGGAGAAGCAATGCAGTGATAGTGGACAATGTTTTGAAACATTTAAACAGAAGGGTCCAGAGTAAGCTAAACAGTGTTCATGCAAATTATGTCCTAATGTTGCAAGCACTAAAAATGTTTCCAAGGGATAAAGAATTGGCCATCCCATTGCTAAACAAATGGAGCCCTAGAATGGAGAATTTTGAATTCATGGAAGTAGGGGCAAAACAACATGGTGATAAATATCCTACTATCATTGCAACATATCAATTGGTCAAGGGAATTGTTGAGCAGAAGTTTCATGGATTTGCCACCCCAATGGAATCCAAGATTAAATTGTTGAAAGAAATGTATGATGGAAAGGACATGACCCCATTGCCTCATATTTTACATAGTTAGGATGAAGTCAAACCCCTGTAGGTTTGGAAGGAGAAAATGAAAAATCTAATGATGTCTCAAACACATGAGATATGCAAAAATTCTGACATCTGCATGCTAGATAATACATTGGAAAAGTTGTCTTTTGTTATAAGTTTCTTAGAGAACTTTGATAAAAAGGCCACATCGATAATGGTAAAGTATGCTCCCTATAGAAACAAGGTTGATCAAGTTGTGGCTTTCTAGTGGAAACCGAGGAGGAGTTTGAATTATGGAAAAAGATGTTCACTGATGAACTGGAATTATGAGTGTTATAGTCGAGAATTGCAACTTGGTCATGTATAATATAGGTCTGGCCTTAGATATTATATTCTAAAATTGCATTCTCCTTTTGACTCCAAGTATAGGGTGCTGAGGTGAAGTTAATACTATAATGGCTAAGCATGCCTTTGATGTATGGGGAGCGGCCTTTGGAGCAATGTTTTCTTTCCTCCTTATCAACTAATGATGATCTTTGTCTTATGCTCTCCACTCGCATAATATAATTGTAACTAAATCAGAAGTTAGTGGTCCAATTACAAATGGACATGTGTACTCTTCGACCTGAAGCTTGTTGGCTCCCTTGTTTTATAAAAGGGAATTCTGGGCCGAGAGAGTGGTCGGTTGAAATATCCAAAATATGAGAAATAAGAGTCTAGTAATATAGAGAGTGTGAATTGTAAGTCCAGGTTTAAAAAAAAATTGAGTCAGATTGGAGAACTTTGTTAATCATGGGGTTTTTGAGCATGTTTGTATCATTTGAACTCGTGAATATTTGGAGTTTATTTTCTCTCCTATTGTGTTATGTTACATGGATTATTAATGAAATATCGATCAAAGATGATTTTCATTGATTTCATTTGTTCTTTACTGTGAATTATGTTTAACTACAACTCTGGTTCAAAGGATCGGTTAAATGCTTTAGTTAACCAATAAATTCATGCAATATAACAAATAGGATTCATAAAGGAGTAATAAACTCAGGTATAGATATATGGGTTGCAATGCAATTCATAATAGATCATAAGTGTTCAAAATGAAATTTACCTTGTAGTTCAGTTTTTCTCTTTTGACTCCGTGCGCTGGGATATGGCACTGGAATTCTGATTACATTTTATTCTCGTATGTTTTGTGTTATGGCATCGAGATATTTTACTCAAACATTTCCTATCAATTTACTTAATGTGAAGTTTGCGATTCTCTATTAAATGGACATGAGTCTTTTTTAAGGAATAGCCAATTTCTTGAAGGATTTCATCCTTTAACATTAATTAGGGATCTATCTATTGCTTACCTATGTGCAAATGAATTGTTTAAATGATGTATGTTAAGAGCACATGTTATGGAATACCCTCCTGGATTTTACAGAGTCCAAAGTGTAGGAGAATTATCCTTATTGCTATTCTCGTTAAGTTGGCCATACTATTCCTAGTCTTTTATTATTGAATGTGGCGATTTCATAGGAGCTTCTAGGAAACACGTGTGGGTTGTAGTAAAAAAATGCCAACAGGTGCAATTAACAACATTATCTATTGAGTAATTACAAAGAATTCATAATTTGAAATTCTAGATTTTGACAACATGATCTATTGACAAGTAGGAAGTATTTTTCACATTTTGTCAAATTTTGATATTGTTATCAGGATTCAATTATGTAGTTTTACAAGTCAAACTCATTGACCCATGTTTCATGAGTAGTGTTTCATAAGAACCCATCTCTCATGATAATGAATGGTCCACTTAGCACTCATTGCATCTAAATGATTCTCAAAGCGATGAAGCACTAGGCCTTCCTAGGAGGTCACCCATCCCAATATTACATGATCCATGATTTTATTAATAATTGATCATTTTGGATTTTGATAAACTTGACACACAAATGACAATTTTACAATGAACTTAATGTATCACAATTAACTTTCACATTGAGTACAATAGAAACTAAAACAAATTGAGAGATTGTTATGAGGGTAGTGATGCAACTTTTCTAATTAGAGTGTATTCCATGAGATTACAATTCTTTGAGATATTTTGTCAAATAGTTCACAAGATTTGTCTATCCTCCCACATTTTCATAGATTTTAAAATGGAGTCTACAACCACAACATTTGAGAAAATTCATCTTCATATTATGCTTTGATGGATGTCCATACCTTGTTCCAAGTCTCCCATATTAAGGAAATCGACAAGGATTTTGGTGAAGGTTGTGAAATTTGTCTATGCATCTACCAATTGTATTTGATTGAAAGTTTCTAAAACCTTTTAAAAAAATCCATTATTTATATTCTACAATCATTATAGTCCACAATTTCACATTTATTTGGTTTTGCATCTACCAATTGTATTTGCTTGAATTTTCCTTCCGAATTTTCAATGTAGATCCATTTTGTGTATATCTTACAATCTATTGGTGTTTTTTCCCACATAGGATTTGCAATTCTCTAAGAGATAGCCAACCTTCGTTATAAAGAACTACAAATGCTAGTGGCCAACTAACAAGAGTCAGTCAAAGACTGACATCTCCTACACTTTTGGCTCTGTGAGACCAAGGTGGGTAAACCCAAGTGTGTTCATAAGAATGTTTCATGATTGGTAAGAACGCTTCTTCTTATAGATGTAGTCCCCACTAACACTAACAAATAGTCATTACCCTGGTTGTGGCAAAACCAAAGAATAATAATAGATACCCCAAAGCAAGGAGACTGAAAATTATCATAAGATCTATATCCCAAAAAGAGATAGTAGTTGATATTTGTTAAAATGTTTGGGTATTGAATCACCGTGCTTAGAGTCACTGTCCTATACTTGAAAGGAATTTACCAATACTATCCAGTGCCTCATCCATTGGGTGGGAATCATATAAAACATAATTTAGATGAAAATGAACTTGTCACCATAGTGCTTTACTACCATGAGATTTGTTAGTATATTAAAACAATACTCCTTAGCGAATCCTGAGCATATAACCATAAACATGCAATTCGTGTTCAAGCATTTGATTAACTCATTAAGTTAAAGCAAGAGAACAAATTACACTTTCAACTACACCATTGAAACTGAATGGAAAAACCCTTGATAAATCCATTCTTAATCCATGGCCCATACACAGGAGAGAAAAATATCTTAATTTTTTTAGATTTCTTTTGATATCAGTAATTACAAAAGCATAGTATACTTATTTCATACTATTCCCAACCCAACATGATTTCCTACATAATACCTTCAAAATCCTGCATTACCACTAACTGTACCTATTATAAGCCTTCAAAAACCCCAAAAAAACAACAACCCTTAACAATGAGCCATCAAATAACCTTTATAGGACATGAGAGCAACAAAGCAATAGGCTACATTGTTCATTCCAAAATTGAATTTCATTTAGAATGAAATTCAAATTCACATTCCTCATCATTAGAAAAAACCATAATCAGTTCGAGGAATCAAAATAGTTATACCATTGTAACCAATCGGAGCTAAAGACAAAAGAGCGTGGAAGGCACATGTATGTCCACATCAACACACCACCCAAAAGTAACATGCCCAACAACTGCAACTACTTGCAAGAAACACAGCCCCAGTAGAGGTGACCGCTCCTGGTCCTCGCTTCAGTATGAAGCGAGCCCAACTTCCTTTTATCCGCTTTAACACATGATCTGGTAGCATGGCATGACACCATCGCAGTTATTGGGGCAACTGCGAGGACCTCTTCATTGACCCCCAATAGCTCGGTCATAGATGCCAAGTAATGTCAGTAGTCTGAGTTAGTTTCAGAGCCATCACCATCAGAACCATAAGATAGCACCAATGGGGACTTGGAGCTCCTCGTCCCTTTATAAGCATCATGGACAACCTCGGGCTTGCTAAGGACAAGTTGTACCCCATCAGGCTGCAAATTGCTCACCCCGAGTCTAGTACTTCTGCGCACAGTCGAATGGTCCATTGCAAAGAACACCTTGCAAAATATAGGAGATACTGGACCACCTGCAAACAAGACAACTCAAAATGCGATGATAATACCAGATAACACAATGAGCATTTATAGAGTTAATTGGTGCGAGAATATTAATTACTCGAATGTAGCACGAGCATTCGAGCATTTTAGTGGCTGATGTAGCCACCATAAATTATTCTTGGCTTGCGAAGGAATGGCGTACAACCCATAATTGCATTTATCAGTAGAACATTGTACACACGCAGGAAAATTAGGTGAGGATCCACTGAAAAAATCTGTGCCATTAATGAGAACAACTTGCAAAGAGCAAGAACTACCAACGCGGATGAACAGGAACCCAACAAAAATTGAGCCGTTAATGCAGATCAAACATGGAAAGTCAGATGACTCAGATTGAGTCAACAATTGTTTGAAAATCCACATCAGCACCCTAAGAGAACCGTGCCCAATCACAACCCAAGAAAACAAGAGGTTGCAACTAGACAACAGGTCCCACCTAGCCCTATCGCTTCAAGAACCAAGCCACGTGTCGCCTCTTCGTAGACCTCATAGTACCCTCAGGGGCCTTTAATCTGATCGTGAGAGATCCACGAGGAAGGATTATCATTGATCTCCCTCATTGATTTAGGTCTTCATTATGTTGTGACTGATTTAGGTTGGTGTGCATTGAGATTTGTTCATGAATTGGGCCGACAGTTTATATTCATCTATTATTTATTTTTGGTCGACAGAGTTGTTAATGTAAATTCATGAAGTGGATATATAAGAGCGATTGTTTTATTCATTTAGAGAGAATTTATGTGAAGTGTATGCGAGATATGTGTGAATAAAGATTAGATCATTCAAATGCAGAGCAGAGTGTGAAGAAGTTTAAGCAAAGTATGAAGAAGTATTTATGTGCCTAACTGAAACTGTCATCAGGCTTTTGAAGAAGCTAATTTCTCAGTTCAACCTCATCAGATGGATTTAATTTGATTATCTTATGTAAGGCAATGAGCCTTCCCTTTGATTAGTGAGCTCTAGGGAGTGTTCCTGAATTCATGTGCATTCCTTATTCATTTCTTTTATACTTTTAACAGGGTATAAATTGTGGATTAACCTCCACTATGGTTTTTCCCCTAACAGGGTTTGTACACAAAAATCTTGGTGTTATGTGTGTTTCTGATGTGTTGTTGATTCATGCTTTCACTGTTAATTATCAGATCTGAGATTAAAGGTTAATAAGGTTAAATAAGTTTCAATTTTGTAACAACTAATTCACCCCCCCTCTCAGTTGTCTATCCTTGTTTTCCAACATAGATATCTTCCATTTCAAAACACACAAAACAATATTCAGTAGATAATCAACCATCTTTCATTTGTATAGTGATTATTTTATCCCTATAGGAAACATGTAGAGTATATAAAGAAAACTAACAAAGCCACAACTACCCCTATTTTGTAGTTTGGTGTGCATTCCTTCCTCTCCCTAATCTTCTCTGATTATTTTTAAGAGACCAAGTGTTGTAACTAAACTATGGTTCATTCTATGTGCATGTAATTTTGATCTTGATAGAGAAAATTAAGAAAATATTTATCTACTCTTGTCAAAACACAAACAACACTCAGATTTAGTATAAGAGTCAACCAATCATAAGGAAAACATAATATGAAGATGAATTTTCTCAAATCTTGTGGTTGTAGATTCCCTTTTGAAATCTATGCAAAATGTGGGAGGATAGACAAATCTCATGAACTATTTGACACAATGCCTCAAATAATTGTAATCTCATGGAGTACACTCTAATTAGAAAAGTCTCATCACTCCTCATAACAATCTATCAATTTGTTTTAGTGTCTATTGTGTTATACCCAATTTGGGACATGGGGTATAACAAAATAGACACTAAAATAAATTGAGAGATTACAATTCTTTGAGACATTTTTTCAAATAGTTCACAAGCTTTTTCTATCCTTCCACATTCTATATAAATTTTAAAAGGGCAGCTACAACCACAACATTTGAAAAAATTCATCTTCATATTATGCTTTGATGGATGTTTATACCTTGTTCCAAATATTCCATATTAAGGAAACCAATAAGGATTTTGGTGAAGGTTGTGGAATTTTTCTTTGCATCTACCAATTGGATTTAGTGTTTGGGTTAGTGTTAGGTTTAGAGTTAGGGTTAGGGTTAAGAAAAATAATGTTAGGATTAGGGTTAGATTTAGATTTTTGGTTATGGTTGGGATTAGATATGAAATTAGGGTTAGGGTTTAGGATTACAATTAGGGACTATAGTATTAGGGTTATATTTAGAATTAAGTTTTAGGGTTATTGTTATTATTAAGGGTTGTTTTTATATTTGGATTAGATTTGGGGTTAGGATTAGGCCCAGGGATAGGGCTAGGGTTAGGTTTAGGGATAGATTTAGGGTTATTAGAGTGAATACAACTAATTAATAAAAGAAAAAATATTTAGGGTTAGGTAATTAGGGTTAGGGTTGGGGTTGGAGTTTTGGTTGTGGTTAGGGTTATAAAGATAGGATAAAGGTGAGGGTTAGGGTGAAGGTTAAGGTTTCGAGAAAAAGGGTTAGGTTATGATTAGGGTTAGGGATAGGTTTAAGATTTGGATTATAGTTTAGGGTGTAGTATTTTTCTTTAGTTTAGGGTTACAATTAGGGTTAAGGTTATGGTGTAAGTTAAGGTTAGTGTTAGGGTTAGATTAGAATTAGGATCATGGTTTAGGGTTTAGGGTAACAATTAAGATCATGGTTTAGGGTTTAGGGTTGTGATAAAAAGTATTTGGGTTATGGTTAAGATTATGGTTTTGAGAAATAGTGTTAGGGTTAAAGTTATGGCTAGGGTTACATTAATGAGAAAATGATGGTTTACTTTCCAAGTAAGGGTTAGGATTAAGTTTATTGTCAGGGCTAGGTTAAGGTCAGGGTATGAGTCAATCTTCTGATTAGGGATAGGGTTATGGTTAGATTAGGGATATGATGTTAGGTTTCAAGAAAAAGTCTAAATTTAAGATTAAGCCATAGTTGGCTATAATGAACATGAGAAAAAATGGATCTAATTTCCTTTTGTGGGAAAATAATCAACTGCGACTTAAACTTAAATTTAGAGATTACCCTAAACTCTAACCATAACCATAAACCTAATCCCAAACCTAACCCTAAAGAAAACACATAACCTAACACTAATTGTAGTTTTTGAGGCTAGGCTCAAACACTATATAACCTAACCCTATATAACCTAACACATAACCTAGCACTAGAAAAAAATTCTTCTCCCAAACAATCTCCTCTACTTCTATTCACGCCTATTGGAGCTACAACATTCAACATTGGTGCTTCAACCATTCATTCAAAGCTAAGAATTCCAATAAGAGATTTCAATGAACTAGAGGGGACAAGACTTACAACTTTCCAAGAAGAAATATCACATGTCAGATACATATTGATAGATGAAATGAGTTTCTTTGGGGAGAGGTTGCTTGAAAACATAGATTCTAGGCTTTGACAAGCATTCCCACAAAATAGTAACCAAAGTTTTGGAGGTGAGTTCTGGATTGAAATTGCTAACTTTGATAACTTTACATTACAATATTTTTTATTCAATTCTATTATAGTTCCTTCTATACAAATTCATACTTATCAATTTAATTAAATATTTTATATTCAGGCATAGCTACATGATTTTAGTTGGAGACTTGGCACAATTACCTCCAGTAAACGACATGGCTCCATATGAAAGCCAAAGGTGAGAAAAGTTACTATGGGAAGAATTCAAAATGGTCATTACATTAAGTTGTGTTTTTCAACAAGATGGACAAAACGAAGAACAACAAATATTTCGTCAAATTCTAACAAACATTAAGGATGTGAATCCCACAATCGATGATTGGATGTTGCTTATCTCAAGAACAAATGCAAGAACCAATGCTTCAGAGAACGAAGAATTTGAAAGCAGTGTTGATTTGTAATATAATTAATGATTTAACAATATTATAATTATTATTAAACTAATACAATATTAATATTATTAATAATATACCAATAATATTAATAATCTAATATAATTACTATTAATCTATAGATTATATATAATCTTAATATATCAAATATATCATTATAGTTCATATAATGTAATATAATATTGTTATATAATATATTAATATTATAACATTACTATTAATCTAATAATAATATAATCTTAATATATTAAATATTATATTATAATATAATATAAAATTAATAAATAATATAATCATAATACATAATATATCTCAATTAATATTGACATGTGTTTGTTGCCTGCAACACTACCACTGAAACTAGCTTATATACCTTATATATTATTTATATAATATACGCCAAGATTTATCATTTTCGAGGTGTATTTTTCTTTGATTTTTTCTTTTTTGAATCTTAAGGCAAGTTGGGACAGCAAGGTTCTAATGTCGAAGCCGAGTTACCTGGGGTAGCGTGGGCATAGCAGCATGGAGCATAAAGAAGTGTCGAGTCATGCCAACTCATGGCGAGTTAAGGTAGGTTGCAAGGGTAAGGCAACTCTACAAGGTGATTTGGAATCATCAAGATGTTAGCTGGGCTAGGAAGAGTCTGCAAATCAAGGGAAGGTCCCTATGGGTTATTATTGGTGATGAGAAGTCAGAAATGGGGGAGTCAGCCTAGAGTATGGTGTCATCCTACCGATGTATAGTATTTGGACTAATAACTTATATAGGGAGGTATGGTTGTTCAAGGAAAGAAGCACCATAGGGATGCAACAGAGTTGCACTGAGAGTCCATAGTTGAACACCAAATGGAAAGGGTGTTCCAGTACTCTTCCTTCTAGGAGCGAAAAAGAAGTAGCTCCCACCTCGAGTCCCATAGTAACTCAGGTGTTCATCATAGTCTTAGGAGCGAGGAAGTCTCGTTCCACCCTGGCTATGAAGTGAGGGGTTTTGTGGTGAACCCTATGAATGTAGTAACAAGGCCAACATGGGTTAGTTCCCAGACATGTCATCGAGGGAGCTAGATGTTGGAACAATTTTTTAATGACCGTCGATCATCCATCAGTTGATCCTGACCATTCCCCGCAATCCCGTGATGACCTCACCACTAAGTTTCAACTGATTGTAATATCACGGGCGAGCGCCATGTGTCTCAGCCAGCGGTACCGAAGGAATAATCAAAGTTCGTTAATATTTATGTTGAGTTTTAATACATTATATGATAGGTTACTAAAGCGGCTACGAGATGCACGTGATCAAAATCGACGGTGATGTTATAATCTTGATGAAAAATTGCTTGATGGTTATGTTCAATGCTGGTGATTGCTATGAATGAACATGATTGCCGATGGTGGAGATCAACGGTTGCCCACCCTCACGTGATACAAAGATGCAAGGTGTTTATTGATTGCAATATCACGGGCGAGCGCCACGTGTCTTTCCTTGGCAATGCATAATGTGGTGGGCCCTTGGTGCTGAGATGGAAATTACATCAACCTTTTGAAGGCAGCCATTCGATAACTTCTCAAACACAAGAAGATGTGATTTTGGCCCTATTAGGAGAAGAAAAAAGAACAATGGAAAAGATTTAAAAGTTGATTCTCAACATGAGAATGTATTATACTCATGAGGTAATAATAATTAAAAAATAAAAATGAATTTTATTATTGTAAGAAAAAGCATCACATAGTGTGGACTTGTATAACTCGAGCCAATGATGTTCTTGAGGGAGAACTTAAAGAAAAATCAAATGATGTTAGCTTAGACTATATATTTGTTTGTTTCAATCAACATGTTTTGTTGTGAAGAATGTAAAACTTAACGGAGGGTGTTAGAATATGAAGATTAACATTAATAAATTTACCTTACTAACTTGTTTATTTTTGTTATTAAGTAATTAGTTATATTCTTATAAGATAGTAGTTCAAATAGGAAGGTATATTTGAAAGGCTTTGTAAAATCCATATTGTGATATATTCCCAAATGAATTGTATGATATAATTATTATTTTGAGTGTGTTTGTGTGCAGATATAAGTTCTCTTGACTTTTCCAATATATTTTGTATGCTCTATTAGCCATGACTTCATGATTAATTTTCCACTTTCGACACTACTTCTTACTAACTTTGTAAATGGAAATTTACTTCTACTTAAAACTTGTGGTAATTTCATTAATCTCTTGCTACCTCTAGTGTTGAATTGGACTAGTTATGTCATCTAGGATTTGTTCCCAATTTTTTTTACTTTTTTCAAAAAAAATTTATGATGGTTATACTTGTATTACCATCAATGGACATAAATTTGAGGATTTTGGGTATTTTCATTCAATTTTTCATGTTTTCCCCTTAGCTCCTACTTTATGTGTGTTTTTTATGGAAGCCTTTGGATATCTTTTGGCTAATAGTATTTCATGGAACCTTATTAAAGGTGCTAATTTTCGTAACTCTATAGCCCAACTATTCAATGGTCATTTTTCTAATGACTCCTTTCTCACTCTCTTGGAGGACAAATGTGACATTATTTAGGATATTCAATACCCAGATATTTTCTGGAAAGTTTTAAGGTCAAATATATAGTGGCATTGTTGAGAAATTATGTCTCAACTTCCAGCTTGAAGTCCTCATTTTCATGCCTTGGTGATTTTGTGTTGTGTGCAAAGTTCTAGTGGAGGCGGAACCGGGATGGAACTTGGCATTGTTCTGTTTGCCTAAGTTCTAGGTTTTGGTTCTCGTTCCTGCTTCGACTCCGCTTCCTACCGTTTGTTTCTTCTCACTTCATTTTGCAGGTTCTAGCGGAGGCAGAACTAGTTTTGGAAGTTGGCAATGTCCATTTGCCATGTTCCTATTTCAGTTTCTGTTCCGACTCCGTGCCCGACTCTTGCTTTTATGATCTAGTTCCTCTAGATGTTTGGATTCTCCTCAGGGTGTTTTCCTCCACCTTTTCTTGGTTCTGGATTGTTGTTTCTTGTAGTTGGCGGAGGCGGAACTAGAACCTGATTGGATCTTGATCTTGGACTTTTGGTAAAGTCCTGTTCCATCCTCGGGTCTGACTCCGACTCCGGTCTTTTGTGTTCCCATCTTGGTTTGACCTCGGGTTGACTTTACCCGATCAGAACTATTTCCGATGAGTTCCCCTTTGTCGTGGGCGGATGCGGAACCGAATTGGTTCCTGAACCTGTAATTTCGGTAGGGTCATGTTTCGACTCCAGTTCCATCTCTGAATCCGACTCCGACTCCGGCAGTGTGTATTTTCAGTGGAGTCCTGTTTCGACTCTTGTTCCAACTCTGGCTCCGGCAGTGTTAGAAATGGCTTGAAGTCTTGGTTGTGCCTGATGTCTGTTTGACTGTTTTGGTTGCTCTATTAGCTATGATTGCTGATGGGTCTTGGACGCGTAGCACCTGGTTGAATAGTGATTGGACGGATACCAAGATAGTTATTGTGGCAGTTGTATTTGTCAACGAAGGGTGGCGAGCTCAACCATTTTGAGTAATGGCTTTGAATGCAAAGTCGGCTCATTGTAGGAAATCTATCAGATCTGACCAGTTGCGTGATTTTAGGATGGACTTCATTGCTCTTCTGAGTCGATTACATATGGATGAGAGATATGTTATTTCTCATAAGTTAGACAAGTCAAGAGTTGATTTGTAAGTTGCAGAGCAAGTTTGAAGTTGCGAGCTGAAGAATAGAAGGACGTGAGTTCTTGAGGAGGGTTTTGAACTGTATGTTGTAAAAACATTGTAACAGTGAATCTAAAACTCTCTGGGTGATTGTGAGCTGAACTAAGAAGTCTGGTTATTGTATGTAATCGATTCATTATTGTAATACAATAGATTTGACTTTGTGTGGTGGGCTTTTTACCTGAAAGGGTTTTCCCACGTAAATATTGTGTCATCTTTGTTTGCTTATCTTTCTAGTTTCTCATTGCCATGGTTATATGCATCTCTATAAGTTTTTGAAACTGTTAGTTTTTCATTTTTGCTTCTCTCCCCTAAAGTAAAGGTGTTAAGGGAATGTATTCCACACTATTGGGTTAGTAGATCCTCATTCTTTTCCCTTCAGGCATAAAACTCAATGTTATAGGAAATTATTCTTAGCCAATCCCAATTGGTTCAATTCCTATGGATAGAAGGGGGTTGATCACAAGGAAGTGTTGAGATTCCTAATCATCTCTTTTACCTTTTAGGTTTCTCCTTCCTCTTTAAGGAAACATATCATTTCTAGAGCTCAGAAAAATTATCATATTAAATTATGAAGCCCCTTTGTTTGGCAAGGAGATTCCATGTGTGTTCAAAAATTCTTGTTGCACACATTTCCATTACTCATGTTGCTAAGAACCTTGAAAATCCTCATATTTGAAGATTGAAAAAATCCAAAGGTATATTTTATAGCCTCCCTTTAACCAAGGAAAATGGTTTCACAAAGTATCCTAGGATTTTTATTATTTCCCTCATGACTATAATAGGCTTGGCTTACTTTATATTCACTACTCTAAATGGCACCATAATAGGCCTTGCTTGCTTTATATTCACTACTCTAAATGGTGCCATAATTTTAAATTTAATTAACATACTCTAAAACCTAACTAAACCAGATTGTAGCTCATCAAATTGGAGAAGTGAAAGGTCAATACCAGCGCCGAGGAATAGTTTGGAGGAGTGAAAACAAGGTCAATACCAGCACCGACGAAGAGTTTGGAGCTAAAACAAGGTCAATACCAGCAGTGAGGATGCGGTTGAGAGCACTTAGGGAGAATTGACAACCAAGGGACAATGAGTCTATAAGTTTGGCACCCCCATTCTCTTTAACCTGCAATTTTCATGCCTAGTTTCCAAAGATCTTCTCGTACATTGGCCCCCCCATTATCATAAAATGGTATAAGATAAGATAGAAAAAATAAAATAGCTTAGTCTTTCACATTTTTATAGTGATTACTAGAGGCAGATAGACCAATTCTTCATAATAGAATAATTTGATCATACTTTTCCAATGATGGCATTATGAGAGAACCTTAGGTTAAATGAATAATTCCTAGCTAAGTTCTTGAAATCATGTCCAACCATATAAGAGAAGATCGCTGCTATGTGTACTTGGATAACATGGAGAAAGGGTCTTTGGGCTCTTTCATCAATCTACGTATTGTTAAATTTTAACACCTAAAAGTGAGAATGAAGAATCTTTCCTAGGATGGTGGCCAATTATGCTTCTCAACACCTAGATTACAAAATCCTTATCAATATCATTGCAATCACAATTAAACATATTGCTTGAGATATAGTCATAGAGGTAAACAAATTGGCTTTCTTGATAGTAGATACATTCTAGACAATTCAATCCTTGCATCAGAGATTGTTGAATGGGCCCAACAAACTACTCAAGATGCCCTTACTATTAAGTTAAAAGTTTGACAAGGCATATGATTGCATCAAATGTCCTTTCATTTATAAAAGGCTCAAATGGATTTATTTTCAACCCTAAATTATTATCACACATTCAAAATTACAAACTACTAGTTAATGAAGAACCTTCATTTGAAGGTGATGTCATCATGACCTTTGAATGAAGAACCTTCATTCAAAAATGATGCCATGTCAAGACTTTCAAATGAAGGTATTTTTTATTTTAAATATTTCATGTCCAAAATGCTTTATAAAAGGAACCTTGGCATGAATGACCTTCAAATGAAGACCTTAATTTGAAGGTCCTTCATTAGAAGATCCTTCATATGAAGGTTCCTTTAATGCCATCCCATTATATCTCTTAGAGTTGTTAGAGATATTTTTGTTTCGAAGTAGATTGGACCATCAAACAGTGTCACCATGACTCTACCAAGATATCCATCAAATTGATAAATCCTGACTTAACAACCACAAATTCACAAGAAAATTTCCCCTATCAACCCTAGGGCATCAATTCAATGCCAAGTTTCTTGCTTTAAAATACCCCTAAATGCAATGAACCTCTATCATACCATGATGCACACCAATCCATCGAGTTACAGTTCCAAGACAATGGGTGGATTGGTGGATGTCATTTCTATTTAGCCCTCAAACCCTTACATAGGCAAAACAAGGTAGTCCTTGTAAATCTGGTAAAGACGTGCCACTCCAATCATCAAAATTCTTTACCAGTTCCTTAATATTCCTACTCAAATCATCAGGTAAGGCTTGAAAACTTTGTAGTGATTTTACAAAAACTTGAGTAGGCCTTAATGATTGGGGCCCATTGTCTGCATCGAATCTAGAGGCCTTATACATAACATCTAGGTCATTGGCCCTAGGGATCCACTTCTCAACTAAAGGAAAAACTAATTCCTGATCCCTAGTAATGTTTCTTATTGAATCTAAGAATAAAGAATATAAAGAATAAATTGATGGTAATCTACCATCAACTCCCTAATTTAAATGCCTAAAAACTGTCTACAACTTCATTTTGCTTGGCAATTTCTCCCTTCTCACTTGCTTTTAGAGCTTCCTGTAGCTATCTAATCTTATTAAGCGTCTAATTTTTGGTGAGATATACAGACTACTAGACCTCCTCTTCAACTGGCTCTAATGAAGGACTAGGAGCAGGAGTCTTGATGGGGGACCCAAGAGTAGAAACAATTGGAGAAGTTGGAGGTACTGATCTTGATGTAGAAGATATGGCTAGGGTACCAGGAGCACTAAAAGAATCCCCCAAATGTTTGTACTTCAACCTGTCTACCTCAGTTTGCAGCTCACCATTCTTTTATTGCATTGTACTATACTCTCCAGTAATGGTGTTATACTTCTCCATCAAACTTTTCTTCTCAACTTCTTCTCTTTTAGCTATCTTTCGGGCCAATTTGGCCGCATTTACAGTCAAGTTTGTAGCTTCTTTAGTTGAAGTTTCAGAAGCTCTTTTGATTATTAACCCTCCCCTTAGGTTTGGGCTAATATCAGTAACATAGGGCATGAGCCAACCTAAACTTAGGAAGTAATAAAGTTAGGGAAAATATTTAACTCAATTTATAACAAGGGGTCCGGCCTAGATGAAACAATGAGACATAAGTCATTTTAATACCCACTCCAAAAAGGTAATGACTGAATATATCTCACCCAAGGTTTTAAATGGAACATTAGGATTTTTATGAAAGCCAAGGTAAAACCCAACCTTAGGTTCCTCCCAAACAATGTAACAAGCCAAGACAAGGGCAAAACATAAATGGAATTCAAACAAGATTTGAAACTCCATCAAATCCACCATGATGCACACCAATCCACCGAGTTACGGTTCCAAGATAGTGGGTGGATTGGTGGATGTCATTTCTATTTAGCCCTCAAACCCTTACATAGGCACAATAGGGCAGTCCCTGTATTTGATTGTTTAATCCCACAAAACAGTGATTGAGAACTTCAAAACAAATGAAAATGAAAGGGAACACATATATTTATCTACACCAATGATCTCAGAGCATTTCAAGCTTCTATGGATCCATACAACACAAAAGAACTTCAAAATATTTGTAAAAACACAGAAAATTGCTTCAAGAACGTGGTATCTGATATGAAATTTTGGTATCAACTCCTCCAACAATTGCAATGGGATGGAAATAAAATATGATAGAAGTGGGATAAAATATGCATCGTTTGAAGCATCAAACCAATATGCAAAGATGAAAGAAAGTGCTAGCCCCTTAAACTGAAAACGTTTCTTTTAACTTTAAGTTTGTTGGGTAGCCAATTCTTGTAAGTTATCAAATCCTACCATCATACATAATCAAAATTTTGTTGTTTCAAATGACTATGATCACTAACTTTCACTATTTGAAGATGTTGAAACCTTGTCATAGAGAATTAGAACATTGATGCGACCACTCATCCTACCTTAAAACATACCAAAAGTCTCCTAGCAATTAGACATAGAAGATTTAAGATGACTTAAACATTTTTTATTGCCAGAGCATAAACTTATGATGACTTTACCAGGCCTAGTACACACTCCCTCCCCATTAACCACTTAGACATATGGAAATTAAATGTAAATTTTCTGCTATTTTTAGTCATGTAGGTGTCCAATAAACCACTTGGTGGTGTTTCCCTTCAAATTTATTTACTTGAATGAAGAGAAAAAGTCTTTTGATTACAATTAGAGAATACATTTGATGCCTTGGTTGTGTAACTGGTGGACCATAGTCACATTTAACACTTGTTACAAAGTTTGGGAGTTAAAAAATTAAGTAGATTTGATTTGTGATGGACACATTTGGACGGTAGTAACAATAACTTGCAATCTATCAAGAATTGATTACCTTATAACCTGCCAAATTCTAGTGATGAAATGATAGATTAATCATAATGTCACCTTCAAATCACATCACCATAAAATAACATCATCCAACATCCTTATGAGTGTAGGTACCACCAAATAGGTACTTGTCAGATTTTTCTTCCTTGAGCGAGGGAAATTCAGGAAGAGAAGAGGAAAGCGAGACATGTAGTAGGTCTAAAAGAGGGAGATCAACTAGAGGTCAAAAGATTAGAATAGAATTCCATAAACACATGGAATTTTTCCTTGCTGAAGGGGGGTCATGTTCTTATGATGATGAGAGCATAGGCGACATCAAGGTTCCCTTGAGGTACAAACATCTACGGAAACAATGGGTACCCAAGGAACTTCCTCCAATAAACATTGATCTTTGTGTCAATGAGAGGATATATCGCATAGCACCATCTTCATTACATGGTTTGGGCCTATTATGCATGGACGACATAAAGGTCTATTATGAAAAAGTTACTGAATTGATGGAGTATGTTGGACCCTATTACAGTTACAAAGATTGGATGCAGCTGGTTCGATATACATGAAGTATGCGTAGGTATGCACTATTAGCAAATTATATACAACTAAAAGATAAAGATCAAAATAAAGGAGTGGCTAGGTACATTGACGGGAGGCCAAAAGCATCAGGGAATATTGTAGGGTTTATAAACCTAGGTCAACAAATAAGCAACCCAATTGTATATTCGAGGCGCTAGAGGGAAATCTTGTATTTGTATGTGCGATAAAATCAATAACTGTAGGGGAAGAGTTTCTAATCGATTACAATTTGAATCACTTAGATACAAACACAATTACTATGGGGGTGGTATGTACTATATACCATTTTACCTAACCTCCAATTAATGACTCCAATACACCATTTTATTATTATATATTTTTTTGTAAGTCTATTGGTTTCATTTCGGTAATGTTTTTTATATTTAATTTTTGTCATAGTGGGACATTGATCATACAAGGAAGGCTCCAGCCCAGAGCGCAGATCATGATCCATCTTCAGGCAATTCTATCCAATAGGTTTACCTCATTGTAATTGTACAAATTAGATACGAGAAAAATGTTTTATTATTATGTTTTTTTCATGAGTTTATTGGGTTAATTTCGATAATATTTTTAATATTCTTGTTGCAGTCAGCTGATCGGGGAAAGGCACCAGCAGTACAAGAGAACATCCATATGGAGGTGCAGTCACTATTATATGATGATGACATCACATTTTCCACAAACCCTATGGATATGATGAGGAAGGCCCAAAAAAAATGCAATCAAGAAATCCTTTGGTTGGTATTCGTAGTGCCTCAAACAAATTAGATAAGAGAAAGGGTTAAAATATTGTCTGAGAGAGCACAAAACTTGCAAGTAAGCTGTCATGAGATCTTTAATTATAGCATAAGTTCATTCATGGTTTTATATTTTGTACTCTTTTATGTCATGAACTAAAATATGTGTTGTTTTTATAGGATTATTTGCATCCTCATCATGCTGCTGGCCATGATCAAGGTACTGCAAGTGTTTCCTGGGAAGTAGGGGATAGTACAAGTGTCCATCTAGATCTTCTTGCGCATACAACACATCATCCGGTCCCATCATCCATGCCTATATTGTCGATTGAAATTTTGGCAGCACATACCATGCAGGTATTCAGGAGTCCACCGTCTAGCAGCGAACACATGCCACTACATGTGTCAGGACCTGTGGATACAAAGGCTGCTAGTACTGGTGATTTTTTAGCAGCATTTCCTGGATCTTCCCGTATTACTAGTACGAGAACATTGTCGGTCACATTTGTGGTGACCGAGGATTTCCTTCCCATAAAGATAGAGAAGGTCCCAGGTACTTTAAAATGTTTTAATTATTATTATATATAATCCAATTGAAATTTACTTATTGATCACTTTTTATAGACTAATGATCCCATGATCATTTTGTAGGAAATGATGTTTTTTATAAACATCTAACTGATATTACTTTGGAGTTCTTCGGGCCCACCATACATACATGGTGGAATGCCCAAAATCAAGATTTAAAAGATGAGCTCATTAACCGTTTAGTTGTGTTATTCGATGATAAAACATTCAATTGAACCAAGGTCCTTAAGAGAGCTAGTAACTATCTAAAGTATGTGAGGGACCAATATAGGTCACATTTAGAGAATGACAGAAAGTACGAGCGTCCCCCCATGATTTCAGAAAGGGAGTGGAAGGACTTGGTGTCATATGGAAAGGAGAAGGCTGAAAAGAAGAAAGGAAAGACACCACCGGGCCAAGGAAGGTATGTGATACTATCAACGATTTAATTATATACTAATTACTCTTTCTTTTTACATAATATAATGTATTTCAAATTTTTCATTGGCTGCCTGACACATTAAAGGAAACAAAGGCAAGACTAGAAAAAAATGGGCAGCATAAACTTGGCTCTGGTGGTTATATGAAAATAGTTGCATGATTTGTAAGTATCAATAAATGAAATATTGCATCCAAATAATAAATTGCAAACAATTTTGGTTTTATCACACCATAGAAGCAAAATTCATGATCGCATGCAAAAATGCAGGGCTTTGATTTCAACAGAGTGCCCATAGAAGAGGACCTGAAGATTGCCTTCCACCGAGGCTATGGAGCCCTGAGTGAACAACTAAGAGTCTCGACTGGGCAAAGACAATATTCCACTACATCCAACACACAGGTAAATAAACTCAATAAAGTTTATTTCAAATTGAATACTTGTGCAATCTGTTCAATATTAATTTCCACCATAATAATGTTCCTATTTGTTTTACACAAATAAGCAATGATAATACTGCACATGACATTGGAATGCAACCTGGTGAGGGTGGAGCACAACTTGCTGATGAAGGCCATGGTGTGCATCCCGGTACTGGATGTATTCATGTGCTATACAAAATGCAGTATGGATTAATACAATTAAACATCTTTAATTACATTTGGTGTATTAATCAATGTAACCTTTCGTGTTTCAACTTTAGAGCATGTAGAGCATCATCAACATGTTGAGCATGATCAGGCTAGACAAGATCAGGAACATGATGTGGCTCCATCAGGTAAACAGGACCACTCTAATGTTCTTTTAAACATATTTAATTTCAATTGGTGTATTAATTAATGTAATATTTTGTGTTTCAACTCCATATCAGGATTTAGAGGGTGTTCAACATGTTGAGCATGAGGCTATAAGACACTATCAGGAACATGATGTGGCCCAATCAGGTAAAGAGCACCACTCTGATGTTCTTTTAATTAATGAAATACGTGTAACAATAATAATAAAACATATCAATTTAACATTTCTTTCCTATTGTAGCAAACCCCCCCTTGCAACCGCGTCCACATTGTGAGTACACAACTAGGCATACATTAAGATCACGAGAAGAGCTCAAAAAAACTCAAGGGGGGATAGATGATTTTGAAAACGATACTCCACTTCAGCTTTTTTAGCTGCAAAGAAAAAACAAAAAAAGAAGTGATTGTAATCATATTATGATAGCCATATTTTTGATAATATGTAAAAATTGAAAAAATGAAATATGTTAATGAATGAATGTGAATATGTTAATGAATAAATGTTATATGTTAATGAATGAATGTTATATGTTATTAATGGATGAATGAATGAATGTTATATGTTATTAATGGATGAATGAATGAATGTTATATGTTATTAATGCAGGATAAATGAATGAATGTTATATGTTATTAATGGATGAATGAATGATTAATGTTATATGATCGGGTATGGGGAATTAAGAGTGATGTGATTGGGGGGGGGGGAATGAGCTTCCACCTTCATGTGGTTGGCCCTATTAAGTAGAGAATATTAAACTATTCTCAAAACAAAGAGAAGCTCAATAAGGTAAGTAATGCACTTTTCAATATAAGAAATGCATCGTTTGAAGCATCAAACCAATATGCAAAGATGAAAGAAAGTGCTAACTTTTCACTATGAACATTGTGTTGTGTGTGGATTTGGTTTCAAAGCTTTGTTTTTTATTTTTATTTTAGTGGTCTCTAAAATTTGACTTTTGTGCATAACAGGTTTGTGGAAAATTTGATAGCTCTGAAGGGTTTAGAGGCTCGATTGAGATAAATACATGGATATTTGGATCTTGTTGTTGATGGGAGGCTTCCACTTAACCATGAAATTTTGTACCATCTATAGGTATGCTAAAATATCTCTACTTACATTCATTCAACTTACTGTAATATAATATCTGATAAAAATATCCTTTTCATTATACTTAGATGGATTTTCATGCCCTATTCCAAAGCACATGTTTTAAAACAGGCAAGAAGGATGCTGGCAAGGGTTAAGGAATTTGGCTTTACACCTGCCAATTGCATAGTTTACTTCATTCATACAACATATTGCCAATGTGTTTTGCAGTTGTTGGAATCATATCCTATAATTACAGAACTAGTAAAATTAAAATATGTAAGTTTTAAATATGGCATTTCATATCTTTCTATGAATTTTTGAAAGAAAATATCAAAATGGAGAAGAATTAAAAAAATAATCTGCATAATTTTTAAGAGATTAGGGATTTTTTTGGCAGAGTTATCTTGAATATATTTAAGACAAAAGTAATTTATACAGATTGAAGCAGAATATCGATAGTCTAAAATCACCAGTCAACACATCTTAGTAGTATCTCAATTCAAGAGAACTAGGTCCACTATCCATTAGCCAGTAAAACAAATAAAATCAATTCATAAGATTATTCTGTTCTAATAGGGTTAACTGGTTGACTGGTTGCTTGTTTCTTTTTTATTGTCAAGAATTCATCAATATACACTTGGTTTTCCCGCCTTCTCTTACCTCGTGGCTAAAGATTTTCTGCAGAAGGCATCAAAGTAACCTTCAAGATTGACAATGGAAATGAGTACAAGGTCAGTATAACTTAATGCTAATTGGGTATGATTTTATTTGTTCAAGACCAATTTCGATTCATTTTTTGCTCACACTACTTTTATTTACATTTATGTTTTGCTAATATCCATTTTCCTTTACATTCATATTCTTCTATACATATTGTGTTTACAATAATGTTTTCCTTAATTTAATCTAGGGGAGAGGACCCAGTACCTAAGCAACTTTCAATGTCATGTTGTTAGGATTTACTGTGAAGCTAATCCAAATTTTTTCATTGCTGCTCGAGGCCATATTGCAGTGCTTTCTCTAGGAAGCCCACATTATCCCCATCAGGTATCTTCTTTTTGTAGTCTCTAAATTTCTTAGAAGAAATCAACAACTAATTTGTCTAAATGTGGCTCCTTGTTTACACATTAATATCTCTTTTGGCAGCAATGGATCATAGTGGATTCATGGGGTCTTAAAGAGAAGGCTCTCAAACATGGAGATCAAGAGTGAGACCAGGTAAAACCATTCATAATCATGCTCATATTGTTTTATTGACTATCTAAGAGATAAGTATCTAGGATAACATTCTATTGAATTTCTAGAGTGAGAATAATTTTGGGTTTGCAATCCTATTTTTTAGTACACTAGCTAAGTATCCAAGATGCACTG
Organism: Sequoiadendron giganteum; assembly: GCA_007115665.2. NCBI lineage: Eukaryota > Viridiplantae > Streptophyta > Pinopsida > Cupressales > Cupressaceae > Sequoiadendron > Sequoiadendron giganteum. The sequence continues at coordinate 340,857,655 of CM021107.1, forward strand.
CAGGTACTTTTTCTCACCAAATTGCTCATTTTCCACAAATTTAGATTCTAGTGTGTAGTTTAATATTCACTAGTTTGATTTTTTTCTTTTTTAGCAAAATTAGAATCCAGTTCATAGGTTGTGCTTGTTGTCCATGATAGTCCCCTTGATCTCATGACTCATTATAGGTTTTATATTTTGCTCCAATTATTGATCAACATCAAATGTGGCCATCATAATATCATCCATAGCCTCCATATTCTATAATTATTCATTGTTCATTTCTCATACATAGTAACCAAATAATGCAGGCCTAGAGCTTGGACTGCAGATGTATGCAAAAAATGATAAATCCCTGCTTCTGTAAGCCTAATTAAACACAACAACTGACATGTTGTTTGATATTTTAAACAGTCATATGACTGTCCTTTTTCTACCTTGTAAACACTTACTCAATGCATATAATAATTTACTGAAATGCAAAGTTGAATGGCCTCTTAACTCTTGACACTAATGTCATTGCATTTGTCCAAACAGGGTTAATCATATTGTGATCTAAATTTTCATAATGAAGTCTTCCAATATGTCCTTTAAATCTGAGCATTGATAATAATCCATCTTGTCTTTTACTACCCCTATTAAATGCTCATGGTCTTGGCACATCAACTTTCTCTCTTTGATTGACCTGTCCTTATGTCCTATCATTATCCCTATGGATTCACTTTGGATCGTCCTACTTTTATATATCGCCTAGAGTCACCCTGATAAGTATTTCGATCCATTTGTATCTTCATCAACAAGAGATCATGTATCACTAGGACATTCTATAGTTTCCCCTATGTGGTCAGTCTCTTCAATGATTATTCTTTCGATCTCAACTATGTTGCCAAGATTCCTATTGATGTAATCTTATCGGTGTCACATAGCGGCTCAGGTAGACATTCAAAACTTACTTTGATGGTATATGTCTTGCTGATATGCTTCTCTCGTGCTTCATTGATGAGACAAGATGTGTATCTCGCCGATGAAACATCATCATTGAGACCAAAATCTAGTCCTCCCGATATATCTTCTCAGGCAATTTTGATTGCTATAATAGTCTTGATCTTTCATCGATATGCCAACATTTCAAGGAATAGTTTTTTTTTTTTTAAATTGCATTGTTCCGTCGAAATTGTGATGAGCCACAAAAAGAGTCCGACGAAACTGCAATGTATCCGATGAACTTTCGCCATAATGACTTACCTATTTCGTCATGATTTCAATGAACTTATGTTGTTAATCTGACGGTTTGGAAAAGGTATGTCACTCGTGCTCTGGGTGTTGTTCATCACTAGAGCGACAAAACTGTCATCTCAGTTCTAACGAATGTATGTCACTACTTTGATGCTTCAGTGAAGGTATGTCGCCCATGCTCTAGGTACTGTTCATCGCTAGACTGACGACACTATCGTCTTGGTTTCGACGAATGTATGTTGCTGCTCCGACGCTTCAGCGATGGTATGCCGCCCGTGCTTTGGGTACTGTTTGTTGGTAGACCGATGACACTGTCGTCTCGGTTCTGATGAATGTATGTCGCTACTCCAATGCTTCAGCAAAGGTATACCACCCGTGGTCTGGGTACTGTTCATCACTAGACCAACGACACTGTCATCTCGGTTCTGATGAATGTAGGTTGTTGCTCCGACCCTTAAGCAACGGTATGCCACCTGTGGTCCAACCACTGTTCATCACGTGATTGACGAAGTGGGCGTTGTGGCTCCGACGAATGTATGTCGCTACTTCGACTCTTCAGCGAAGGTATGCCACCCGTGGTCTGGCCACTGTTCATCATGCAATCGACAAAGTCGGCATTGTGGTTTCAATGAGCTTGCATCGTGAGGTCGATGTTTTATAGTCCATCGGGATATAGGCAAAAAGTGAGCGATGGCGCTGATTTCTGTGATTCATCGGTTGGTCGACAATAGATCATCGAAATTCTGACAAACGGCCATCAAAAATTGGGGTCAAATTCAGTAGTGGGAGTTCTTCTCCACATCTTTAGAAACATTGTCTGGGGGCGTCTTTTCAACCTTCAAGCTATCATCTAGCTTACCCGTACTCTCAACCTCTTCCTTGTCTCCCCTATCCTGAGACCCATTGGTCCTCTCCTCATTTAGTCCATTACCACAGACAATATTGTCCTCAACATTCCCGGTCATTGGGATTTCAGTAGTTCTCCCCTCCAAGTTGGAGTTCTTTTCCTCCTTGCTCTTCTCCTTACCTGCCTCTAAAATGTTCTCCTCTAGAGATTTCTCCATTTCTTTCACCTTCCAAATTTTAGTCCCTTTATTACTTGACTTGGCTTCAGGTTTAGATACACTATGAGGGCATTTCCTAGCCTAGTGTCCAACTTTTTAGCAGTTAAAATAGACAAAGGGAAGAGTTTCAAATTCTATTGTTTGAACCCACTTTCCCAGCTTCGAAACAATGTCTATTGATGATGGTAAATAAATAGACTACGTGATACCCACACAGATCATAGCAAAAACCAACCTCTTCCTAGTCGTTGTCATTGCATCAATGGATAAGAATTCCCCAAAAGAGTTTTCTATTCCTCTAAAAGCATCCTCATTCTAGAACTCCATAAGAAGACCAGGTAAATGGACCCACACCAACACAACTTCAAAAGAGGTATCCGAGAAGTCCATTTGTGGGGACCATTTCTTGATAGCCAAGGATGGCTTGCCAATGACCCAAGGGCCACCACACAACACTGCAATCTTATCATCTTCACAGGATAAAGCAAAAGATAAAAAACCTTTGGGCAAGGATGCTACCTCAATTTAGCCCTTTTCTCTCCACTTCTTTCTAATGAAGTCCCTGACCACTTCAATTTTTGGCCTTAGACCCATGAATTTACCCACTAGAGAAGAAGCCATTAAGGAAATGTTATGGTCAACAATTGGATCTGGGACAAGAATCACAAATGACCCACTCGAGGGTATCAAAATATTACTAATCGGAGGGAGGGAGGGAGGACTTACCAGCAAGCTTGGTACCAAAAAGTGAAGACCATCTTTTTTTTTAATCCACCCAAGCCTTTTCCCCAGCCCCCTTCTCCGCATCCAGATTTCCCAAAGCCCCGGACCCACCATCACTGCCATTTGGAAAAGGGCCAAAAAAATACTTACCTTCTGGGTTCCGCCTGACACCTTGGTCCCCCCTCTTCCCCTAACCTCCATCCTCGTAAAAATCTCCCACCTTCTCCTCTACTGCCAGCTTCCCATCTACATCCTCAGAAGACCCTCCCCCCAGCGCAAAACTAGCTGCCTTCGAACCAGACAACCATTGCCGACCAGGGGAAAATTCAAAACCTTTATCCCGCTCTCCCATCGCATGCCTAAGTCTCAACAATGTTACCTTATAGTGATAGTTACTAATTATATTATATGCATATAATTTATGAATATGTAATTATGTATATAGCTCTATAAATACAATATTAAACCTTGCGGGTTTAAAATGCTTTCCTTTCACAATAAACCATACTAATTTTGCATTATATTGAAAATATATAAAGGATGGGGAACTATTATAATTTTTATAACCTAGGAGGTGAGATCAATGTTATGTTGTTTCTTGTACTATGTTTATTTTGGAAGATATGGTTAGAAACTTGTATGACCTAGGTTTTACCATTTTGTATGGGATCTTTAAGTTTATTTCATTAATATTAATAGATGATTGTTGGAGTTACATAGGATCATTATTGTATTTTGAGCATGAAATTTCCTATATATATTTGTGTAACCCTTGATAATGTTCATCTCATTTCAATAGCCCTAGTAAAAAATAATAGAGGGAACAAATATTTATATGAACCTTTTATAATAATAAAACTTCATAATCCCTATTTCAATAAGGATTGTTTGAGAAATCCAATACTAAGATCACTATATGGATCCTTAAATCAGACCTAAGTCTATAGTATCAACTATAACCAGTTTCTCATATAGATATAACTTGTGGAAATTTAAGGGATTAGTGTTGTAAAAGAAAAGAAGGTAAATACATTACTTTGTTAGGAAAGTGATTTTCTTTGGGAATTGTACAAAAAAATCAAGCCAATCTATCTAAATTCATCATGTAGATATAACTTATGGAAATTTAAGGGATTACTATTGTAAAATAAAGGAAGATAAATAAATTACTTTGTTAGGAAAGTGGCTTCCTTTGGAAATTGTACAATCAATCTCAAGCCAATTTATCTATTTTATTTTGTGATATTTAGTATGGATATTTATTGGTTTGGGCATGCTTGACAACCCTTGGAAATTAATGTCATGCATCTAAGGAAAATAAAACTAAAGTAAGTTGAATCTAATATATCCATGGTTATTGTATTTTAATACAAAAAATGCTATTGATATATGAAATATTAGATTTATTTCTAAATCAGATTGTTGTTCTAACATGAACATAAGTGTGGAACATCCAATACCTTAGGGTTGTACACAAAACATATAGCATGGGAAATAGTATCTTATACATATATTTAACAAGTTTTTGATATTTTACATTTATTTAATTTCCATTTTAAATAGGCATATTTATAGTTTATTTTTTGGTAGTTGTTCTAGTGAATGCTAGAATTTTGTATTATTATTAGTTCGGTTATTTCTATGTGTCTACTTTTGTTTTATTTAATTAAACTACTTGATCCCTCTATGATAGTTGAATAAAGAACTAGATGAATGCAAAGCTTATGGGGGACTCATCCAATTTACTTGAGTTCTTCAATCAACTACATGTAAAAATGATATGGTTGGTTAGTTACAATATCTATCTCATATAGTCTCTTAGATAACCAAATTTGAATAGTAAGCTTTATGGGGATTCATTATATATTTGTGTTATATGATAAAATATAGATAGTCAAGGTTGTGATCCAAAATCACATTGCATGGGAAATATTAAGTATAATATTGGAACTGTGAGCATGATCATAACCTAAGCTAAACTTGCTTGATCCTCAGGAAATAGACTAAGATATAACTAGTTAAGTCAAGCTCCCAATGAAATACTTGAAAACATCAAACAAAGAAGCCATTAAACATAAAACTAAGTAGAAATACATAATGGAAAATAATCTAATGACTCAAATATCATCCCATTGGGGGATTGGTGTTGCATTAATGTGGAATATCAATCATTTCCCAATCCCTTGGTTGAAACAAGCTTTCAAATGGATGCCATTGATGAAGATTGATGAAAATGGATGAAATATTAGCTAAAATGGATGCAAGATTATCTAAAATGGATGCTAAAATGATTATGAAGAATGATCTAAAATTTAGTATAGTATAGTTACTCTAAATGGAAGTGGATCATTTTCTCATAGAAATGGGGGCTATTTATAGGATAAATAGTTGAATCAATGCTTAAGATTGATTTGATCAATTGATGGATGAAAATAAATGACAGGAGATGACATGGATCAAGGATTCCCATCAATGGCTGAGAATGAAAGTTGACAAGGATCAAGGATTTTAATAAATGGATCTCATTGATTTGAAGAAGCACACTTCCTAAAAATTAGGAAGTTGTTACAAGATATTCCCATTTTGAAGGAGTGAAAATGGAGGAATATTCCATGGCAATATTCCCTTGCAAGTAGGAGGGTGAGAGAAATTAACCAATTAAGTAATTGAAGAAATCACTTAATTATGCAATATGGAGGAAATTAGGAATTAATTAAATAATTGTACACATGTAAAAATGACCTAACACATGTCACACATCTTGAATGGCATTTTTCCATTATTGGAATCATTATCATTAATATCATTGCATTTCACATCATTTGCATCATTAACTATATTTTCCTTTATTAATTGAATAATATTTAATTATTTAATTAATTAACTATTTCCTCACCTAATCTAACTTTATTCCTCCTAATTAATTAAATAAACATCAATTATTTAATTATGTTGCTAATATACCTTATTCATCTAAATCAATTAAATTGTTATCATTTAATAATTTAATTCACTTTCCCCTCTCTAAACCTCAATAATTAAATCAATTATTCAAAATAATTCAACATAGTCAACAAACAAATACACCTTTATTTGTTAAAGTCAAACATGACTTGCACGCTCATCTCCAAATATTAATTAGTTATCCTCACCCCTTTTATGATGGAGCAAACCATTAAAACTAATTTCTCAATCTAATAAGTTGACTAACTCATCTATTCTTTAATCCCACTAACCACTCAATCTATTCCTCAATCCCACTAACCACTCATATATTCCTCAATACCACTAACCACTCAACCTGATTTCTCCAATCCCCCCAATAATTTTCATCTAATTCCAATAATCTTTCCAATCTATTTCCTCTCAATGGTTCTTAATCATTGATCGTGATCTTTTAATATGAAATCTCGATCGTTCATCTCAAAACATAAAATCTATATAACAACCCTCTTCATTCTAAAAAATGATAAGAGAATCTATAGAGTTTATGAAATGAATTCATGTTAAATTGACATTTGAATTCTTGAGAGCTTTTACAAACATCTTCAATCACTATTAACACACTTTGAAGATTTTTTAAACAACAAATGGAGGCTTCATATTGATTCAAACACAATACAACATCGATACAAATACAACTCTTACATTGTATGGTAAGATTTTTTTTTGTTTTATATTCATTTAGGTTTCTTAATTTCTTATTTGTTTGGATTCATGACTTTACATTTCACATTTCATGAGTATGGGTTTGTAATTTCATCTTGTTTGAATTGATTTATTTTCATTCATTCACTATTTTCCTATGCTTTACCCCCCCCTTACATCATTTGGCATGCTTGATGGGACCTAAGTCCTTAACACTAATATTTTGGCATGTAAGCAGCTATAAGTTCTAGAACGCTACTATATTTTGTAGGAAAGACTATAAATAATTGAAACATAAAAGATTTAGAATTCTCATGCAATTGTTTTCATGGTTTTATCGTGGTACCTTTTTCAATCGCTATTGTACTAAACAGGTGCGCTATTCATTTTTTTACCACTATTGTCTATTTTGTATTGCAGGTTTCTAACAAAGTTGATTTTCATAGGGCTGCTATTATCTTAAACAGGTTCGTGGTTGTACTTTTCTTGATTTCTATTGTCTAACTTGACTGTTTTTGTTCTAGAGAAAGAGTCTTCTACTATACCAAACAAATCTACTATTGTTCTATTTTTCATTTTGTTTCAATCTACAAGTTTTTTCTAATTTTTTTTATTTTCCTATCACTAACATTTGATTGTTTGATTATGTTTGGGAGGTTCTAAAATTGTTGGTGCAGACCTTGCAAGATTATGACACATTTTTTCATGAGAACAACTAATGGTCTGATTGCAGATTTGGTGAGTGGTGCAAGGCTATTTCAATTTTAAAGCATCTTGTAGTTAATACATATTTCATTTGGTGCTTTTAAAACTAAACCTACAACTCTCACATTTCAATTGGTGCTTTTAGAACTAAAAAAGAAACTCTGACATTTCAATTGGTTCTTTTCAAAATGAACAAGAAAATATCACATTTCAATTGGGGTTTCTAAAACTAAACAATAAAATATCACATTTTATTTAATTGCTCCTAAAATTGAATGTTTTCATTTTGGCATTGATAAAAAAAAATGTAATTTCATTTGTTGACGTTATTAAGATGAACAGCACAACTAAAAATATTCAACTTGGTGATTTAGAATTGAATAAATCATTTCTAATTTACAAATTGATATATCTTGCTTGAAGTATCAAACACTTTGAATTTGGTGTACCTAAAAATCAAATTGATGTCTTTACACATTTGAAATTTTGGGCTTAAAAATAAAATGCTATGAATTGTATACCGTGTTCACCGTGCTTGGAAAACCAAGTGTTTATCCTCTCTCCTCACATATTTTGATGATCTTGCATGATTTTTCAATCATTTACTTTTAACATCACCTTTAGATTGGGCCTACCTAAGAGACACATCCCAAAAGGAGAACTTGAAGGCGACTCAAAGTAGAATTTCACTCAAGCCACTATATAAATGATTTCAATGAAAGCCAATATTTAATTAGTATTAGCTTCAGCCGTGTGATGCCATTCACAATGGGGAGGTACCTTTGTGCATAAGTGCCCCTAGTAGGAGTAGTTAAAGTCTTAAGTGGCTTACTATGCGCTCACCGAGTATCAACCCCTTGAGTAGTGACTAAGAGCTTTAAAGTAGTTTTACCCACCTTTTGATTAAGAAATTCTACTTGGCGACTTAGTTTAGTGCAAGAGATGCACACCGCACTTTGAAGAACTTTACCAACCATATGAACTCCCTTGAGTTGAGACAAAAATCACCAGGTTAGTATAAGTTACTTTTATCTTGTTACTTGTAGCTTTCCAGGGAGAGGGTGATTGGGTCATCCTTCCATTCTAGGAGGCCCCTATCTATCTACTCCTGAAAGACTGAAGTGTATAATTATGGAAGGGTGTCCCTACCTTACTTTGAAGGAGATTTCAATTTTTGTTCCTAAAAGTGTCGCCATTGGCCAATTTGAACTTAGGGATAATATTGCTTGATATGGTTCGATGTTGTTACTAGTTTAGAAAATGGTTGATTTTGGCCCCTTATCATCAAAAAATTATAGTCAGTTTTATACACCTTTTATTGATGTGCTTTATCACTTGCCAAATCTCATAAAATATTCTCAAAACAATTAGATCAACCAAATGTCTCAAAATTACAAAATTTTCCAAACTGTTGTTAAACAAAACTAGAAAATCTAGAAACAGGGCCACTATTGACATTCTTGCCTCTTTTGTCATGAATTTTGACCACTATTATCCTAAGATTTAACCACTTCTATTCTTAACATTTCTGATTTTTCTAAAATAGCCGCTATTGTGCTCACTGGTTCACAAATCAAAAAAATTGAAACAAATACCACTCTTGATAAACCTACCATAGTTTTCCTAAAAATCAACCGCTATTGTCCTAGAAACAATCACTTCTATCAAAATTGTTGCTATTGTCTTCTCTATTTACCAATCACAAGTTGAAATAGAGACCACTATTTCCCAAATTTTGATTGTTGTTGTCTTGTGTTCCAATTGCCACTATCTTGAAGATTTCTTCTATTATCTTATTTTCTGGTACAAATCAAAATCTATACAAAATTGGTTAATCTTTTATCATTTAAAAATAAAAAACTCACAAAAATTCATATTTGCATATTTCCACATCCATTTAAAAACCAAAACATCAACCTAGTTTAGGACACAAATCAAACACAACCACTTAGATTATTCTCTTACTCTTAATTTCTAAGATATTAGCATTTTCTTGCAACCTCAAGGCTAGTTCAAGTAGATTATCAACATATCCTCTAGAAAAATAGAGTAAAATATCAATCCAAGTCTTGTACACTTTGTATCCCAAAATTAGCATAATTTCAAAACATCCACTAAACATCACTCATAATTTAGGGTCTTGAGCATCTATTAAAAACCATCAACAAACCATTACCAAAAGGTTTTCACACATTATCTCCATACTTCATTTTTAAAATTAAAAAATCCCAAAAACAAGACATCATCCCATTCCATAATTAGTTATCATGAAAATTCACCTAGGTCTTGGACTTTTTTATGACAACAATGAGATCCCAACATAGGAAAAATATTGAAGCAAAAAAAAAGTATGTTCTAGTGCACCCATGAAAAACACAATTAATGAGGAGCCTCAATCATGGGGTTACAATCCAAATGACCTTACAACTCCTCAAAAATAACCCACATTTAAGGAAACACAAAATCAACCACCAAGTAATGGGTAATTACTCCTTAGACACCAAACCATGATTGATAGTGAAAATCAACTTCCAAATACTAAGGACATGATCATAGAAGAATATGATAGTGATGAGGAACTTACTAAGGAAAAAATCTTAGAACACTCCCAAAATAATAAGATACAAAAACTTATGGATAAAATTCTTGGGATAAATACAAACCGGTATTTCCTTACACTAGCACAAAGTGGTACTAAGCTACCCACATATTTCAATGTAGACATTCTTAGGGATCCTAACATAATTTCATTAGGAGATCAAATGGTGGTTAGACAAATACCAAAACCAATGATGGATCTCAATGTACCACCCATGTTCTCATAAAACAATGATCAATCTAAAATAGAACCTATGGATAACCCATTATTTAGGAAATCATCATAGATAAATCAAGTAGTGGTAGCTCAACAATATCAAGGAAGTAAAACCCAAAACATATGACAAAAAAATCCACCACAACAAGGTGTACCCAAAATGAACTATCAAGGTACCCTTAAATAAAATCTACTACAACAAGGTGTACCCCAAACAAAATATCAAGGTACTCTTCAACAAAATCCACAACAACAAGGTATACCACAAATGAAATACCAAGGTACCCTTCAAAAAAACCACAAGAACAAGGCATACCCCAAACAAACTATCAAGGTACCCTTCAAAAAAATCTATCACAACAAGGTGTACCCCAAATGAACTATCAAGGTACCCTTCAAAAAAATCCACAACAACAAGGTGTACCTCAAACAAACTACCAAGGTACCCTTCAACAAAATCCACAACAACAAGGCATACCCCAAAAGAGCTACCAAGGTACCCTTCAAAAAATGTACAACAAAAAGGCATACCCCAAACAAACTATCAAGGTACCCTTCAACGAAATCCACAACAACAAGGCATATCCCAAACAAACTATCAAGGTACCCTTCAAAAAAATACACAACAAAAAGGCATACCCCAAACAAACTACTAAGGTTCCCTTCAACAAAATCCACAAGGCATTCCCCAAATGAACTATCAAGGTACCCTTCAATAAAATCCACAAAAACAAGGTGTACCCTAAATAAACTATCAAAATACCCTATAAAATCCACAACAACAAGATGCACCCCAAATAAACTACCAAGGTACCCTTAAAAATCCACAAAAACAAGGTGTACCCAAAACGAGCTACCAAGGTACCCTTCAAAACCCACAACAACATAGTGTACCCCAAACACACTACAAAGGTACACAACATCAAGGTATACCCCCAACACATCATCAATGTATTCTTTAACAAAATCCACAACTCCAATGCATACCAAAAATGAATTACCAAGGTACACCTCAAATACAACATCATGGTATTTAACAAAACTAGAATCAAACTCCCATTCGACAACAACAAGGTCCTCAAACACAATATCATGGTATCCATCAGAATCAATATCAAGGAGTTCAACATAATCCAGACCATGGAGCACCTCAAAATCAATATCAAGGTGTGCCACCAACTCAACATACCTACAACACACAACAAGGAACTAATCTTCCTTAAACACAATATGGTCATCAAGGTCCTATACCTACACAATATCCTATTTATGACCAAATGAATGTCATAGGACAACAAAGCTACAATGCACAAAACCCTCAAGAAAGTGCACCAACCAATGACATAAACATGCAACTACAAACTATCAACCAAATGATATTATACATCCAAATTGGAAAGCCAAATAATAGATATGCTCTACAAGATATTTGTCCATATCCTTTTGATCAACACTTATCTATGGTACATTTCCCCAAAGGCTTTGAAATACCAAAATTTGACAAGTATAGGGGAAGAGGGGATCCAATAGAGCACGTGCACAAATTTTTAGTATCTTGAATGGATCTACAATGAAATTATACCTATCTAATGAGGCTCTTCCCATGAAGTCTTTGTAAGGCCACTATAGAATGTTTCTCTTGTCTACACCCTGGTATCAAAATATTCGATGAGTTGTCAGATAAATTTATAAACCATTTCTCATACAACATTGAATAGGATATAACACTCACCAATCTCTACAAAATCAAACAAAGTCAAGGTGAATTATTTTCTTTGTATCTACAAAGATGGAGACATAAAGCAAGAAAATGTAAATGGCCCACTCTTGAGAAATAATGTGTGGAAATATTGATCTCTAACGCACACACAAACATCAACTTCCAACTCACTGTGTTGTGCCCTAGAAACTTTGAGGAAACTATTGAAAAATTTCTGCTAATTGAAAGAGCTCTCATCTCATGAGGAGTAATAAAACTCTGCAACCCTAAAGATCAACCTTCTATCTCAAACAACACCCTAAAGATATGGGTGAAGAACAAAAATGTAACCAATGACAAATTGGTTGATGCTAAGGTTGTATGAAACATATAACCTTCCAATAACCCACATAATCATGTTCAAACAATACAACAAAGCTACACTAAAAACAGCATGTTGAACAACCAACCTAATTATCCATAGAACAATCAACTCAGTTATCCTCAAAACAACCAACCAAACAACCAACAACAAAATCAAGGACAAGGTAATGAAAGGAGATCACCAAGACAATATGACCAACCTAGAAGGAAATACACCCCATTGGGAGAACCCCTTGAGGTAATGATGTGTAAATTGGTCCAAACAAACCTCATCAAGATTAATGATAGAAAAAATTATGAGGAACCCAACTTCAAACCCCCTTGGTATAGCGAGAATGAAAAGTGTGAATTTCACAAAATCGAGGGGCATACCACCAATAATTGCATGAGGCTCAAAAACATCATGCAAGACTTAGTCGAAAAAGGAGAAGCTGACATAGAACCTCATCTTGAAAATAAAAACCTAAAGATCTAGAAGGATCCAATTCTTGACCATTCTAGGGGAAATGACAAGGGAAAAGGGGAAAATTACCATAAAGCCAACTTCATCTATGATGAACTCATAGGAAAAATCTCTCATGACAACCATACAATCCATGTTGTAACCATACTAGGAAAAGATCTCGAGTGTAATGTAACTACACGAAGGGGAAGAGTTACAATCCAAGGAGCACCAACTCAAGTAAAAGCCACAAGTAATCCATCAAGTGACTACAAAATTATGGAACAACTAAATAAAACTCTTTCCTTAACCTCCATCCTCGAGATTCACTTAAGGAAATCTTGGAGAAATCTCTTATCGAAATTTCCATCCCTAACAACCTCAACACTAATCAGTTTCAAGCCATGGTTGGTAATAGCACCTCAACCCATCATTTGGTCTTTTTTGAGGACCTTCTACAATGCTCTTTCCATAATCAAGCTCTCTATCTAGAAGTATGTGTCCATAAACACAAAGTCAAAAGAGTACTGCTAGATAATGGTGTAGGTTTAAACATTTGTACCCTAAAATTAGTGAAAAAACTAGGATATTATGATGATGTAATAGATAAAAATAAAAGTATTACCATCAGAGCTTATGATGATATGGAAAGAAATTCAAAGGGAACAATTAGACCTCTCGTTTAGATAGGACTAGCAATAGCAGAGACAACATGTCAAGTACTGGATATCAAGCTTCCATATAACCTTCTCTTAGGACAACCATGGATCCATGCCTTAAAATTAGTCCCTTCGACATTCCATCAGTGCCTAAAATTTCCTTATAATGATAAGGAAGTCACCATATATTCCAACCCCAAACCTTTTCATTACTCTACCAAATTGGAGGAAAGGTACAAAAAGATTCTTCAAATATCCAACAATGATCTATCTTTCCACTCTTTTTCATACGTGGACCCATGATCACTACCTTCATCCTCCATTGCATCTCCATCAACTGAGCAACCAAAATCCGATATCAATATCCAAATGCTTTACAAGGGATATGGGGAATACCACTTCAACCAATCCTTTTGCATCAAAATGCTTCCCCCAACATCGAAAAATTATAGAGGACCAAAAGAGATCAGACATGTTCAAGCTGTTACAATGATAGTCAAACCCACCATTTTCACCAAGTGGGGAGACATGAAAGATGAAGTGTTTGAAGAAGACCTATCTTCATGGATTTACAAAAAAGGATGAGAAAAACCACTACCTCCCATTCCTATTGATCAAAATAGTAAAGGGTATTAGATAGTAAAAAGTGTGGGGTGCACTGGACAAGGTGACCTTGGTTTACATGGGAAAGAAGAGAACCAATTATTATAGAAAAGCACCTAGAGAATCTTGGAATGGCTTATGGTTCATATAACATGATTACCCCAAGTGTTGAAAGAACATCTTTTGAGGAAGGAGTTACTTCAACCACTGTTGAGACATTAGATAATTATGAATGTCTAGATGACTACTTATATATCCAAAACATGTTTGAAAACCTAAACATAAATAACATCACTACTGAATCTACATATGATAACGACCATATCGAAATGAATTCCAATGAATACAAATTGGATTCTTGTGACTCTAGTGAATATAACCTAGATACTTTATAGAGCCGTGATAAAACCAATATCCATATCTTAGCTAAAAACTCCATAAGATTTGATGATACCAATGACAAAATACCTCTGATATACCCGCTGTTAATAGACTGGGACCAACAACACCATACACCTGTTTTGGACTCATTCCATAACAATGAGGCTATTGCAAAGTTCATGGGACTTCAAACCGATATACCATGAGGAGATCATAAGCTAGGATTTGTGATGGAGCTTGATGAAATGACATATTTTGGGGAGAATATTGCATCCTCCAGTCAAAAAAATAAACTAAAAAATTTAAAAATAAAAAAGAGGTCCCCTAAAGTAAACCACAATGTGGCTTTATCAGATCAAGAAAATAGAAAGACAAAGGACACATCTAAGGGTGAAAAACTCTCTAAGGTGCCCAAATATGGAGGATTTAATCTTCCCTCTACAAAATATCAAGAAAAATTAGCATTCTTAGTTGAAGACTCTGAACCTATCAATGTTGACACAAGGCACCAAAAATAACATATCATGCAACATCACTAGATCTTGAGGAGAAGGTAAATTTCTCGGCAGTTATTAATGAACACAAAATCAATTTTGCATGGACATATGTAGACATTCTAGGGCTAGATCCAATGTTGGTAGTACATCACCTAACAATGTTCCCTAGACCTAAACCCATCAAACAAAAGCCACGAAATATGCATCCACAAATAGCTCTCTTGGTCAAAGGAGAACTTCAAAATCTACTAGATGTAGGCTTCATCAGACCCATCAACTATTCAGAATGGGTATCTAATAATGTACCAGTATCAAAGCCCACTGGGGGCATATGGTTCTACACATACTTTTGAGATCTAAACAAGGATTTCCCAAAGGATGACCTCCCTCTACCCAACATTGACATCATTGCAAATATAACTATGGGGAATGAAATTATTTCACTAATGGATGGTTTCTCTAGATAAAATTAAATAAAGATATCCTAGAGGACCAACATATAGAAAATTTCACTTATGCATGGGTACCCTTTTTATGGAGCATCATGCCATTCAGTCTGAAGAATGCAGGGGCAACCTACCAATGCGAAATGACTACCATTTTCCATGATATGTTGCATATCACTATGGAAGAGTATGTGGATGACATACTAGAAAAATCAATCAAAAGAAAGGATCATATGGATAACCTAGCAAAGGTATTTGACAAGCTAGAAGAATACAACCTATGCCTCAACCCAAAGAAGTACATATTTGATGTAACTTCTAGAATTTTTTTGGGTTTTATTGTATCAAGAAGAGGCATTGAGGCATATCACGTCAAGGTAAAAGCTATATTAAAAATGACTCAAAATATTGAAACAACTCCAAAGTCTACATTGTAAGCCGCATTCCGTTAGAAGATTCATCACATAGTTAGTAGAAAAGTGCCATCCATTCACCCATTTGTTACATAAAGATATAAAATTCAAATGGGATGGTAGATGTGATTAGGCTTTCCAACAAGTCAAGGATTATTTATTTACTCCTCCAATGCTAATGCCTCCAATTCAAGATAAGGAAATGATCTTGTGTGTATCTACAACACTAACAACATTAGGAGCTCTATTAGAAAAACTGGATGATAATAACAAGGAAAGAATAGTATATTATATCAGCTAAACACTGGTGGGCTATGAATTAAACTACTCACCCATAAAAAGAGCATGTCTATCTATCATCTTTGTGACATAGAAGTTGAGACACTACATATTAAATAGACAAGTAAAGCTAATATCAAAAGTGGCTCCCTTAAAGTATCTATTGGAAAAGGTAGCTCTAACAAGGAGGATCGCTAAGTGGGTAATGAAAGTGAATTTGATATAAAATACATTGATAGAAAAACCATAAAGGGACAAATAATAGTAGATCAATTAGCAGATGCACTGATGAAAGATCATTAGCCTCTAGTAACAAAATTTCTAGATGAAAAAATAGTTCTAATTGATTATTCAAGCCATTGGACCTTGTACTTTGATGGGTCCCACACTCAACACGGCTCAAGAGCTGGTATATTATTTCTCACACCACAAGGAGATACTATACCTAAAGCTTACAAGATCATTTTTCCATGCACTAACAACATTTTTGAATGTGAAGCCCTCATCACAATACTGAATATGGTTGTAGAATGGAGGATAAAGGAACTACAGGTCTATGGGGATTCCCATCTAGTAATCAGGTAGGTAAATGATGAGTATTAGACAAAGGATGATAATCTTATTCCATACAAAATAATTATGGATAGTTTCAAACAATACTTTTTTGTCATCACCTTTGAACAGGTTCCCAAAATCAACAACAAAATGACTAACACTATGGAAACAATAGGTTCACTCCTTGACATTCCTCAAAATATTCCCAAATATGAACTCCTCATGGAGCAACTACTTATACTGACATTTGATATCCTAGAATTAGAACTAGTTTGTGATTTTGTTGGTCCTAACTTGCCATGGTACCAAGATACATTTGCCTATATCCAACATGGTATCATACCCCTTGACTTAATGACAAACCAAAATAAAAACTTTGTATGTAGAACATCCCAATTAACCATCTTAGGAGACACCCTATATAGACGAATTCTAGATATTTTGACCATCAACATTACTCATATGATATATAAATTCTTGATTGCTTTAAAAGAAAATAGAGATGGTGAGAATAAAGAAACTTAGTAGAAGGAAAGGCTTGGAAATTATCTTGAGGATGCTACTCTAGAGGATATCCCTCTAATCGATCAATGAAAACTAAATGAGGTACCAAAGGAGGGAGAATTTATTCCCTAACAAATTACTATTCTTGAGGAAATAATAGTTACTAGAAATTATTTTCTCCCTTCATTAAAGATATGGGTGAATAATTAAGGGCTCACTCCCTCTTTTGTTTTAGATTTCTTGAAGCTTGAGGAGAATAACAGAAAACCATATATCCATGCTCATGCATACAAGTAAATAAAGGGGGCTCAAAAATCAATAGAAGGAAGAAGAAAAATAGATGTAGGAGAAAATGGAAAATTTGGAAGGCCTCTTAGAGAAATAATATCCAAAGAAGAAACAAGAGATGTAGCTAATGGAAGATAAAGGAATTTGGAGATGTAAATCTCTATAAAAACCAAGAAATGAGAATCCTTTCATGGAATATTAGGGAGCTTAATTTCCTCATAAGAAGAATATGCTCAAGAACCTTATTAAGGAATTTATTCTTGAGATTATTTTGGTTCAAGAAACTAAAATAGATTTTTTTAATAAAAGGAATTAGAGCCTATATATATTATATATTAGAAGAAGAAGATTTCATTTGTCTATAAACCATTATGAATGGAATTTTCAACCCTACCTATGAATCTGCAAGTTATTGACTATGAAAATACATTTGAATTTATAGACATGAAACTATATTTATAAAACAGTGGGATGTTGGGCATCTTCCACCCATCCTTCTATCATCTGTTGGTGATTGGGGATCCCATGTTCTTCATACCACACCAACAAGAATACCTTTGAGCTGCAAAGAATGAAAGATACATTAGATCATCAGATGTCGGCTTTCACAGATCCTTCATACCACTCATCACACCTTTTGGCAAGGTGCAAGAATCCCTCTCAACCTATGAACACCAATGCATTTTCGAGGGTCAGGGTTCATTTTTCCTTTATAATCCATACTCCATGTTTCTTACTTGCCATTTGGTAAGGTGCAAGCCATACCTCTAATTCACAATACCTAATAAAGTAATGAGTGTCATCCCTCTCAACCTGCAAATATTGATTCCTTTTCAAGGGTCAAGGTTCAAATTTCTTGCATACTCTATACTCCATGCTACTTACCGACCATTCAGTAAGGCACAAGCCATATCTCCAACTCGTGATGCCTGATAAAGTCCTAAGTGTTGTCAGTCATTAACCCTATCAGCTTTCGGGCTTTCAGGATTTCATCTTTCACCATACTTTATAACTTGTCAAGGAAAAATCCTTACCTTTGACTTTTGATGCCTGAAACCTTTTCCAGCCGACAAATCTCCCTCTCAACCCATGAACACTAATGCCTTTTCAGGGGCCGAGGTTTGGGTTTCCTGCATACTCCATACACTTACCAAGTAAAGATTACAAATGACACACTGAAGTTCAATTACCGACTGTTGCAAGAATGGAAAGAATGAAGGTTTTTTCATTGATGTCAACTGGTCAATTGGTTATCAATTGGTTGTTGTTGTCATTAGTTTCATGGATGTAGGTTATGGGCTATATATGTCGAGTATATTCAGAAAATTGTATTGAAGAAAGATTGCATGTGTTCAATGGTTTCTTTGAGTTTTTCTTCAAGATTTTCTCCTATGTTTGTGTGGTTTAGATATGTTGATCATGGTTGTTGGAAGCTTATATATCTATATTTTTGGATTTTCATTCATTGTACGGTGCGAGTTATGTTCACTAATTGTGAACTAAGGTTTTTCTGTGCTTTTGGTTGAGATCGAGGAGAAATTTTGTTGGTTGAGATTTCTCTTTGTTAAAGTCTTATGACTTGCGGTTTTAGAGTTGAGTTGTTTTGATTGTATTGAAGATAATTTTGGCATCTAGAATATTCTTTCTTAGTTGTTCTATTTTTTTTACACTGGTTTGGTCAACCTTATTCCAAACACTACCTTCAGATTTAATGAAGAATGTTGGATCTATTTGGGTCCTTATGAAGCGTGTTTGGGTTACCCTCATTCTAATTCCACCCTAGGATGTTTTGGCATTGATCTAATTTGAATTTGAATTTGGATGGATGACTTTGGATATGTTTCAAAGTTGAAGATGGTTTAAATACAGGATGAGTTAGTGGTGAAATAAAGCATGGAAGGAGGAAAGAGAGATAACTGCAAAGAAATAGAGTAGATAGATGTGAGATTGATGTGATTCAGTGAGTGTGTGTGATGCAATGTGGTAGATCAGTGTGAAGCCTAAATGTTGAGTTTATAGATGCAGTGAGCAAAATGTGTACTCCATCATTCATGCATGTTTGCAAGTGGTTGAGAAAATTGTGGTGGATTTCTCCAGTGCATTGAGATCATCTTCTCTATGTAACATATCTCTTTTATCTTCTTTGTATCTCTGTGATAGTGAGCCCTCCGAGTTGTTAGCCTCATTGGATAGTGAGTCCTTGTTTCTTAGGTAGTGAGTCTCTTGTAATTGATTTTGATATTCTCTATAGTATGAGTTAATCCTCACCATGGTTTTTCCCTTATTGGGTTTTCCACGTAAATCTAGTGTTATTGTATTTGTGTGATGGTTTTCAGTTTATGTACTAGTATTTAATGTTTAATAATTTAAGCAGTGTTAAGGATTAGTTCTGGTGAATGAATTAAGATTTAAATCTATGAAAACTAATTCACCCTCCCTCTTAGTTGTCTTGTTCAATACTGACACCCTTCAATTATTCTGTCTTTTTCCAATTCATTTGGTAAGCGATAAGCTCGACGACCAATTCCAAATTCTTACTGAAATCAACTAAGGAATTCGTTAAGCCATAAGCCTAAATCCTGAACTCCGAAACCTACTAACTTAGCCAAAATTTAACCAAGTCTTTTACACCTATTCTTTATGATATTACATAGTTCACATATATGAATTAAGGAATTTTTTTTGATTTAATTATTTCCATCACTTGAGGAAAGTATTTCACTCTTCCATCATTTCCAAAACAAACAAAGGAACCCTTATCATAACTTATGTTAGCTAAAGCATCTGTTAAATTATTACCTTCTCGATATGTATGAGAGATTCAAACTTATTTTAAGGCATAAAATAATGACCAAGGTTTATTTAGAATATAACATAATCTCCAATTGTGGATTTTATTTTCCTTACAAGCATTGATAATCAATAAGGAATATTCTTCTATATGAATTTTTTGTAGGCCAAGTTCCTTTGCTAATTGTAAAAATTGAATAAGTGTTTGTGCCTCTACCATGTTATTAGTACCATTGGATAATTATGTTGCTTTGGAAGCTATCAAAAACCCTTGACTGTTATGAATACAAAACTCGACACCTGAAAGACTTGGATTGCCCCTTGAGGCACCATCAAAATTAAGCTTTTGAAAATATAAAGATGGTGGTATCCATTTTATAGTTGCTCTATCAATCTTTTTAACATTTGGAAAATGCAGGGATCCTTTAAAAGGTAGTGAAATATATTCCCAATGCTTCAAGAGATAATCATCCCAGCTTGTAAACAAGGAAGATACAGTTTTATAGTTTTGTACATAGCAATTGATTGCTTGTGATATATTTTTTTCAATTTTAATCTTGAGCTGATGCACTGAAGAGGGCTCTTTTATGAAGATATATTTATTTCTCTCCCATCAAAGACTCCAAATTACAATAGCTAGTGTCACCTTCCAAATACATGCAAACAAAGATGTTCTATACAAAGTTGACCAACTTGAAAATAAATCCCGCAGTGGTTTGGGTAGAAGAAAACAAACATTAAGTTTACCCTTTATAAAATCCCAACAATCTTGAGCTATTGAACACTACACAAATAAGTGGTCCACTATTTCATTTTCCAGTTGATACAACACATATCTAAAATATTCTGCAATCCTTAATTTGAGCAATCTATCACTTGACAAAATTTTATTTCTCAATGCTAACCATGAAAAGCTTTCAAACTTTTGGAGGCCCATTGGATTCCCAAAAAAGGATTATGCTCTATGAGATTGAGTAGGTAGCACATTAGAAATTATTGACTTGTACCCCTCTTTCACTAAATAATTCTCATCTATGGATGGATCCCAAACTAATTAGTCTTGAGAAGATGAAAATACACACACCTCTATTTTAATATATGTTGCAATATGTATTTCTAATTAGAAGAAATTGGTATTGAGGATAAGTCCTTACATTTAGTCAACCCTATCAAAACATCTACAAAATGCACATAGTCTTTAACTTTCATCCCCAAGTTGTTGATAACACCTACTCCGCTAATTGTAATTCCTGAATTGAAGTGAGAGGGGGAAACCAATCCAAGAATCCTTCCAAAACTGTGCATCCTCCCCATTATTTAATTCCCATGTTAAGTATGGAATAATTACTTCTCTACATGTTGTAATTAAACTCCACATCATTGATCTAGAAAGTGGATTCAAAATGGTGAATATTCCAGATGGATTGTCATTGCCCACATATTTATTTTGCATTAACTTACACCATTTCAGATTAGGTTCAGAATGCATCTTCTGATCCAAATTTTCTCCTAGTGCCATGTTTCTTGCAAATAAATTATGAATACCAGCTCTTCCCAAATTTATATGAACAAATGCTTTCCAAAGAAACCAAAGGAATTTTCCTTTCCTCATCTATATTTCCCTTTAAGAGAAAATTCCTTATGAGATTTCCTATTTGTAGTATAATATTTTTTGGAGCCTTCAACACAACCAAGTAATAATTTTGTATAGCAGCCAACACATATTTGATCATAAAAATTTTCCTCGAAAAGGAGAGCCATCTAGATTTCAATGAAAGTATTCTAGATTTGATCCTTTCTAACACGTTATGCAAATGTTGCACCTTATTTGGACCCATGAAAAATAGAATACCTAGATATGGGCACAGTAGGTTAGCTTTTTGAAAACCTATCATTTGCACTATTTTTCTAGAAATAGAAGCTCTAGTATTAAACATGTAAATTTTGGAATTACTAGCATTTATTTTTTTCCCTGAAGAATAAGCATATTTATCCAAAATTATTTTGAGCTATGAAGCTTCTTCCAAAGATGACTTACCAAAGAGTGTGTCATCAAGATATTTGTATTTGGAACTACAATACCCTTCCAAAAACCTTGTAAATGGGCCTTATGAATTGACCTACTTAGAGCTTCTACCATCAAAATGAACAACACCAGAGATAGGGGGTCTCCTTCCCTCACTCCTTGAGAGGAGCTACAAAAACCCACTATATTCCCATTTATAATAACTAAAAATTTTGCACCTACTAAACATGAATGTATCCACTTACACCATTTTGCACTAAAGCCAATTTTTTGCAAGACCTGTATTAGAAACCCCTAGTGCACTTTATCGTATGCTTTCATCATATCCAAATTAATGATGAAATATGATGTATTAGTAGATTTGATTGAATGTAAGACTTCATGAGAAACTATTTCCCTTGCTGAGGTTTCCCTTCCAAGCACAATCCACCTTGATCCTGTAATACAATTTTTGAAATGCGAGGTTGAAGTCGAATGTAAATTGCTTTAGTGAAAATATTGTAAATTATATTACATAGAGATATTGGTTTGAAATCTGCAAAGGTTTTGGTAGCTTTGACTTTTGGACTAATTGCAATATGAGTTGTGTTAAATTGCTTTAACATTGTCCTTGTTTTCCTTGATTCCTTTATTGTTAAAAATACATCCAAACCAATAAAGTCCCAACATTTCTAGAAGAACAATGTTGGAAAGCCATTACTCCCATGTGCCTTGTCAGATGATGGAGAAAAGGCTACCTTCTTAACTTCTTCAAGAGTAAATGGATTCAACAAACAATCATTGTCCTCCTTTTTCACTAAGTTAGGGATGTTTTCAAGAAGATCCTCACCATCCTTTGTTGCTACTAATGATTTATTACCTGGAGTAGATAATAGGTTCTTCAAAAACTTAACCCATTCTTCTTGTATCTCTTCTTCCTTTGATAAAACCAACCCTGCAGAACTATCTTGAATTGTGAAAGTTGTATTTAGAGCCTTTTTTATCTGTGCCAAAGCATGAAATAACTTAGTATTTCTGTCCCCTTCTCTCAACCATAATTCCATTGAATTTTACTACCAATAAACTTCCTCTCTTGCTACCAACTCAACCCATTCTAACTATAATTTATTTTTCTTCCCAAAATTAATAGCATCCATACCTTGTGCTATAATTTGCTCATTTATTTAAGAGAGCTCCTTGAATTTTTTTTCTTTCTATTCAAATTCATTCTTAAAGACATGCATATTCCAATATTTAACTTGATTTTTGATATGAATCAATTTCTTGCATAGATGGTACATCCTCATTCCTCTTACAAAAGGAGCACTAACCCACCATTGTTGAAGAAAGGGGAGAAAATGCGGGTGTCTAAACCATATTTTCTCAAATTTGAAGGAATACTTAACCTTGAAAATTGATCTTGTTCATTTAATATTCAAACAAATAGCATAATTATCAGAACTTGTGAATGGAAAAATTTCTAATGTTATGACCTTTTTCCCTATAAACCAATTTTCCCAAGTTAAAAACCTATCCAATCTTTCTACATTTTTTAAAAAGTCTTTCCTTCTATTTGTCTAGGTAAAATTTCCATTTTTAGGCACAATATCCATTAGAGAATTATCATTAATGAACATTGTGAAGTCTTCCATCACTTTTGGAGGTGGAAAAATTCCACCTTTCTTTTCATTCAGATTTGCAATAGCATTAAAATCACCTACTATTATTACTTTATCATGTCTTTTATCATCCAACACCTATGTAATCATTTCCCATAGCAGCTTCTTCTCCATCGTAGTTGCTGGAGCATCTACATTTAATAGCCAAAAATTTAAATCAAAGAAAGAAACCTTCAGAAGCCAATGTTGTTCATTTCTAAAAAATTATACCAACACTGATTTAGTATCCCAAAGTGTAATTAGGCCTCCTGAAGCTCCTTGTGCGAGGGAATGAAATGACTTCTGCTTTTTCCATTTTTTGACTGAACACTCAATTTTTTTCTCAAAAGTCTTAGTTTCTTGCAATATTGTCATATTCACTCCATAAGCATCAATCTATTGCTTGATTTGAGCCCTCTTGTCAGAGGAATTAATACCCCTAATATTCCAAGATATTATCTTCATTTTTATCAAGGAGAGCAACATGCTCTCCTCGAATTCTTTCTTGCATAATTTTTCATCTTTCCATCCAAATTTGTTTGGACCCTTGCTGCTATTTCTTCTTTCAACTTAGTGATGTGTGATTTTCTCCCTCTCTTTCCTTGATATTTAATTATAATAGGTTAAGTGTTGGGAGTTTTTGAAATTGACAAGGTCTGAGAAAATTCAAATCCCACACTCTCCTTTTTATTCAAAGATATATCTTGTTGGGTCACTTTTGAATTCAAATCTTTGAATATCCCTTTATCTTTAACTTTATCCTGGTGTGAGCCAACCTTATTACTAGCATCCCTTACTTCTACAATAGACTAGTCCAATTCTTCCATGGTTTCCTTGATGAATTTTTTTTTTTTAATTGATTATCAAAATGGCCCTCTTCCCTTGTAACTTCTTCTGATATAAGATCAAAGAATTTACTGGCTTCTAAAAATAAAATTCTATCAACTAATTCTTCAACTTGATCTTGTTCAAACAAGTCTTTAACAATTGGTAAATCCAATATTTTATAAGTTACCTTGCGCCCTTCCAATTTCCTACCTACACAAGGTTCTTCTCATGAAAATTCAAATTTCTCACAAAAAATTAAAGTTCTAACAACTATTTCTGCCCGTTGCTTAGAAATTGGAGGAAGAGACGAACTATAAATAAAAATTGACTAAGATTGCTGCCACTTTTTAGATAGGAGAAATGAAACTTTCATAAGCCCATTTGGAACAATCTTAACTGTATGCTTATTCATTTTATCATCTTTTGTTACCAAAACATTAAAAGTAGCATCCAATGGGTGTAAACGGGCTTTTGGATCTATAGATAAACAAAAAGGTGATAATTTATTATCTACCCAAGATCACCTCTTTGGTCTTACAAATCACCTCCCTTCCCTGAGATTTTTGAGTATGAGTTACAAAGCATTCTACGTCTTGAGAAGTACTCCCAATATGCCCAAATGTTCTTTCCTGAGATTTTGTCCAGTATGAGTTACAAATCATTCTACTTCCTGACAAGCACTCCCAATATGCCAAAATGTGTAACACTTAGAGCATACATTCTCTATATTTTCCATTGTAATACTCTGAGACCATTTTCCATATCTATTTGATCTGGAAAAACCTTCATAGCATCCATTAGAGCATAATAGAACCTCATAGGTTTTGTTGGATCTTTAAAGAATTCATAATCATGCTTAATAAAAATTCAAATTTGATTAGAAAAATCTTCTATCAAATTCAACTCCCTATATTCAAGAGGGAGAGAAAACATTTGAACCCAAAAAGGAACAAACTTTGTTACAAAATTGGATGGGTTAAAGTTTAGATTCCAAGGTTGCATGAATAAGCTAACCCCTTGAAATACACATTATTTCACTTTAAATATTGTATCTCTATGATGTTTAGTATCAAAAATAACTAGAAATATGCCCTTCTCTTGATCTATATAAAACACTTTAACAACCCCTTCCCATTCATCATATATCAAATTGTTTAAAAAGTCTATATCAGGTCATAGCTTCTAGAACTTACAAATTATGGCATGATGATGAATATCATGAACTTTTGGCTCTAAAAAAACATCAAAGAGGGTAATAGAACAAGTAATATTTCTTTCCCCTTTCTTTCAAAACTATGTGCATCCAAAGCTTTTGTTGCTCCCTTCTACTAACTTTCAGAAGGTAGGGGTTTCTCCTTGCTTATATTAGTGGATTTTTGATGCTCTTTTCTCCATCATTGCAAAAATTCCACCTTCTTATTCTGATCTACCTTCCTCTCTCCCAATTTTTTCCCATTCTTCTTCTTTTTCCTCCATTTGAAAGAGTTTGTAGACTTATTAGCAAGATTGACCTTCTTCTTTGACCTTGCATGCTAAACCTGATTTTATACATGAGAAGATGATAGTTTTAAATACTTTGCATGAAGTATTGGCCATTTTGCATCCATTGTATTATTTTTTGATGAGGTTTTGCATGCAATGTTGATGCTGAATCATTTGTGAATACCTGATGATTCATCAGATTAACATGCTATGAATTTCCATTGATGTTTTTTCTACTTTCAAATGAAATATTATTTGAAATATCCTCAACCTAATCTTGTTGTTCCTCATCCTTCATTTCAAGAGTCGAGAAAGGATTATTTGTTGGAAAGCAGTTTGGTTTGGAGGAAGCACCTTGATGATTTGCAAAAGATCTATGAGAAAAAAATTCCTTTCCATTATAATGAGGTAGATTAGCTCTGAAGGAAGTCATTTCCATTTCCTTGTGTTTTCCCACAAAACCCTTTTGTTGTGTTTCTTTAGCAAGAAACAAAAACCCTTGTACAAGTGCCATAGATAAATGTGATATATTAATATTTGGGGTTTGATTTGTTACTCATGCCTAAAATGGATGCCTAAAATTCTCCTTTTGGCCATTTTTTAATATAAAATTGTTTTGACACCTTCCCTCTGAACAAAAGTGGTCAAAGCCATCTGAACATTGTGATTTGTCATCTACACATATGTCAAAAATAGGTTGTTTTCCATGAAGAAAATGTCTATGTGAACATTTTGGGGGCCATCCAGATTTAAAATGATTATTATTTAGAGGGAAGGGCCCATATGTAGCTTGATCTCAACTAGATTGGGCAGTGCACTAATAGTAATTTTTTCCATTTCCAAAATTTTGACTGTTAGATGATCATTTTCGCTCAAAGCCCATATTTTGGTGGTAGAAATGAAAGTATTAGTACTTACTTAGAGCTTCTGCCATATTTTTATTCCTTTGCTAATATCAACAAAAATATTTTGGGAGAAATTAAGCTTAAGATTATGCTAGCTGGTGGAGCTTCTAGAGGTCTAGCCACCATGTGGAAATATTCTATGGTTGAAGACACCTTGCTATCACTTAATAATAATTTCATGAATATTTTATTTTTTCATAAGATAACCAAGGGAACTTGGATCCTCACAATCATCTATGCTCCTAAATCTAGAGTGGCTAGGAAACAAACCTCATAAGAGTTTTGAAATTTTAAGAATGATTATGTTGATACAAATTAAATGGTAGTAGGTGACTTTAGCTCTCCTATTTTTCCTTTAAAATATATTTTTGGGTTTAATGACTATGTTGATAGCATGTAGAATTTATATTTGTAGGGTATCTTATGGATATAGATCTCCAAGGAGTTTTCTACACTTGGTCAAAAAAAAGGTCAAGGTAGAGCCTTATTCAAGTCAAGCTAGATAAGGGTCTTTTCTTCTCTAAATGAGATCCCTTGGAAAATTGTTGCTTATCTAGTCACCTAAGAATAGGATCTTATCATGATCCTATTCTTCCCAATTGGAATTTTGAGTTAAATAAATCCATTTATCCCTTTGGATTCAAAATAATATGGACTCTCCACCTTGATATTAAGATTTAAATTCAAGACTAGTGGCATGTAGAGAGGAGGAATATATCATTATGCATAGATTATATAGGAAGCTTAAATATGTAAAGAAGAATATAAAGTAATGGAGCACATCCTATTTTATAAATATATTTGATTAAAATTGACAGTTTAATGGAAATTGTAATAGCTATATTAGTCAAATACATTTGCAAAAGAGAAAAATATTTCATTTGAAAACTTCACAATACCATAGCTAAGGAAGAAATTTAATGGAAATAGAAATCAAGAATCATATGGCTTAAAATAGGAGACTAGAACATAAATTTTTTTGCATAATTTTTCTTGAACACAGAAGAAATAGTAGAATTAAGGAACTATTGAAAGAAGATGGTACCCAAATTGTCAAAGAGGAAGATATTAGAAATGAAGATATCAAATTCTTTCACTCTATCTTAAATACAATCCCCTCCACATACTTGTTTAGATAGGAAGATCTCCTACAAATCGTCTTGAATGTTATTTTATAGGGGAGAATGAAGATATTTTTTATGATTTAACTTGAGATGAGGTCAAGGAAGCTATCTGCATTCTCTTTTGATCCTTATAAAGCTCTTGGTTGGAATGACTTCCTCTTGACAATTTTTCATATTTTTCAGATATAATTGGTGAATATGTGTTCTATGTAGTAAAGTAATTCTTTGATAATGGTATCATATAAAGGGAATTTTAAAATAGTTTCATTGTCTTTGTTCCCAAGAAATGGGGGTTAATATTCTCAAATATTTTTCTCTATTACCCCATGTAACATAGTGTATAAAATCCTTTCCAAGCTTCTTTATTTGAGAATATATCCTTTCTTAGATAAGATTATTCACAATAATATGAATGTATTTATCTAGGAATAAAAATCTTAGATGTCATTATTGTGTATGAGGTCTTTTAACTCTATGGATTAAAACAATAAGAGTATGACTTTATAACTAAATATATCCAAAGCCCACGACATGGTCTCTTGGGATTTTATTTTAAAATTTCTTAGGAAATTTGGATTTAAAGAGAATATCCTGAAAGTAATAATATTTTTTTGCACTACTCATTGGTTTCCAATTATAATAAATTGAGTATTATGGTAATTTTTCTTTGAAAGGGGGACTTAGACAAGAATATGGACTATCACCTTACATTTTCATCATTCTAGTTGAAGTTTAGATAAGGAATATTTTGAAAAATGTTCATACTTTTATATTAAAAGGCTTAATTAAACTAGCTTCTAGAATAACTCCCAACTCCCACCAATAGTTCATGGATTATACAATTCTCGTTGGTAAAGCCTATTTTTTAAGCTAATAATTGGAAGAAGAAATTGAAACACTATGCTACTATTTATGGATAAAAGATAAATCTAAAAAAAAGTGTCTTATTAGTTTCTAATACTAATAAAATATTGCAATTTCATATTATTAATATGCTTGGCCATAATACTAGCCCCCTTTCTACCACCTATTTGGCTATGCCCCTCTTTTTGAGAAAAGTACGTAGGTTTACTTGGAACATTTTGCTTGAACACTTTTACAAGAAATTGGCTTCACAAAAAAGTAGTATCCTTGCACATGATAGAAAGTTGTATCTTGTTAAAATCTCCCTCTAGAGCATCCCTATCTATTTTTTTGAAACATAGGAGAAAAATAGATTTTCTCTTGTTTCTCGGGATTAGGTTTTCCTATCAAACTATAAGAGGAGCTTGGCTCTTTAAAAAAATGGAGAGATGAACAAGGCCTTAATTACAAAGATTGGCTGGAAATTTTTATTAAACAATAGTGAGGAGCAACATTATAATAGGTAAACACTTGGGAAATCAAAACAATCGGTTTCTTATGATCATGCATTTCTTTTTTATTGGATCAATAGTTTGGAATAATTTAGTCAAAGTTAAATAGTTGTTGGTTGAGTAATATGGAAGGTGGGAAGAGGAGATAAATTCAGATTCAGGAAAGACCTTTAGATCTCTAACACTCCCCTTCAATAATATAATATGTATGCCTACATTAAATACATGATATTAAACCACTTTGGGTGTTTGGTTGTTGATTATTAGGAAATTGAAAGGGATAGTAGGTTGTGGAAATTCTTTATATCTATGGTGATCATTGAGGATTTTTCTACCCTTGAATATCTTATGAATATAATCAACACCTTTAGGTTCAACACTATTATGAGAGATGATGAAATATTCTAGTGTTGATCCTTCTAAAATTTATTCTATTAAAAAAAATTTCAAGCTTCTCCAAGACCCTTTGGATATAGATTTTAAGTGGTCCATTATGTGGAGCCATAATTTGATCCCTAAGATAAAATTATTTTGGTGGGTTGGATGAAATGGAAAGATACATTGGATAATATGCAACACAAAGACTTATCCTTCTCTAGTAGATGTATTATTTTCCAAAAGGCCAAAGAAACTATTAATCATCTTTTTGTTGAATGTCTATTTAGCTTAATGTAAGACAATCTATCCTTAACAAATTAAAAAATTTATAGTCTTGGCATAAAAAATTAGGTCTATGGCTGGTATTTGGCACACCCTTTCTCAAATATTATAATCAAATAACTATGCACTCAAGCCTTTCCTCACTTCTATTGGGCTATTTGGAGAAAAAACAAAATAATAGGATCTTTAATTATCCCTAGAAAATGCTTTTGGAAATTATCAGTCAAATTCTTCATTAAAATGTAGGCCTCTTGAATGAGGAAACATATGTGCATTCCCTCTCTGAAAGAGAGGGGAATTTACTCTCCTCTAAACATTGTTGACAATGCTAAAATAAAAAAGAGGAAAGAAATAATATGGAAACTGCTAGGTAGGGATTGGGAAAAACTCAATTTTGATGGCTCTACTAAGGGAATTTTGGGGGTGGCTAGTGTTGGAATAATTTTAAGATATTAGCAAGGAGCCTGCTTAGCCACTTATTCCAAAATCCTAGGAACTCAAAGTAATGACAAGGCTAAAGCTTTAGTTGCCTTGATGGGCATCTCACTAACCAAGGATCTAAATATTTATGATCATGTTATGAAAGGAATCTCAATATTTATCATAGAAATGATCAATAAGAAATATCATTATAAATGGTCATTCAAAGAAATTATCCTTGATTCCAAACAAATTTTAAATTCTTTTAGAAATATTATACTCCATACTTGTAGAGAAGGTATTAAATTTGTCAATGCACTTACAAATATGGGGATTAATAAGGTTGACATGTACTGGAAAGGTTCAAATTCCCTATGCATGTTATTAATTATGAAATACAAAATTAACTATGGAATGTTACCATATTACACAAGCTCACAAACAAAAAGGATAAGCTATACATTGAATCTCATTATTACTAAGATTTTGGGGATTATTATTAAAAATATTGAGTATATGTTGGTTCCTTGAAATTTTTTTTGGAGACCTAAAAAATATGAAATAAAGGTGGCTAACAATGTTCAAAACTAATTGAATGTATTCCTTGTATATATAAAAAACACCCCCTATTGCACTATTGCTTATTTTTATTTTTATTTTTTTCATGACTTTTGATACAATATTTTAATCAAACATAGAAACATGTCTTTTAATATTACACAAAGTAAATCTTAATTAATTTTATATATTAATATATGTAATTAAAACATGAATTATCCAAATAATAATTAGTAATATAATAGGTTAACATGTGCATGGATTCTAAATGAGTGTATTTTGGCTTATAGATCCATTACAACTCATATTTTATTATCATCCAATAATACCAAAACCAAACCAATTTTCTTAATAAGTGTATACTAAGTATCAAATGAGACTATAGAAATAATTTTGTAATAATATTTGACATTAACCTTTACATATGTAGAATCATGATAAATGATTGATAAATATTTGTACTAGCCAATTAGATTTATATTGGGATTGCATCAAACATAATTTGATAACTAAAACAAGAAAATAGAAGAGAGGGACAACATCATGAGAGTGATTTTTCACCAACCATAGATTTGTACCATTCCCTCATATGCCACCCTAAAAGGTGGGACTCTACACTTCATGAATGGGGTCACAAAAGTGTATTGCATAGGAAGAAATTAAGAGCAAGTGTACATGAACTACCTTGAATCTTAACTAGTAATAAAATTCATCACATAACATATCCCTTTCCCAAGATTTTTAAAATAGAAAATACAGGCCTTAAATCGTTGTACATAATAAATAAGTTGAAATAGTTCCATATAATCAAATATGTTGACTTTGACTCATCAACATGGAATTCAAGCAAGTAAATAGGATGGGGATTTGTCTCTACTATCTAAAGATGCTAAATGGTTCTTGTAGACACTTAAAATCATCCTAATTGATATTGTACATATAAATTTGATTATTAACACCATTTTGTCCCAAATCACTTCTTTTCGACAGTTTAATTAAATAATATTTATTATTTAACTAAATTTATCATTTTCTCCTATTAATCAAATAATCAATGTGAATTGGTTAAATAAATGTAATAGATATTCAAAACTAAAACCTTTTTCAATTCACTTTATGGTAATAGGAAGAGGGAGCAAAAATGCAAAAACCGGTAGACAGTGTGAATCTGGGGGATGGAGCTGCGGAAGCAAAAGGAGAGAATGCACCCGATCCTACGAAGGATCTTGAAAGAAACCCATGCGTACTGGAGGGCCACAAGGCATTCACAACAATTGACCTGACAGAGGAGGCTATGAGTGACGTCGATATGTTGGAAGATCTAGCAATAATTGCTAGGGTTGTGGGCCCAAGAGAGGATCAATGTAATCTCAGGAGATGGATAGCAGAAAATTGGAGAGGGGTAGAATATGTGAAATTTTTACCAAAAGGATTCTTCATTGCAATTCTCCAGTTGCAGGAAGACAGGGAAAACATTTTGGATGGGGGCCTTTGGAAATTCGAGGTGTATCCAGAGTACATTCAAAAATGGGTTTCGAACTTTGACACTGCCAGACATGACCCTTATGATTGTCCAACATGGTTAAGATTGTATAACTTACCTCTTGAATACTGGTCTGAGGAAAGTCTGGTTAAAATTGGAAGGTCATTAGGAACCCTAGTGAATGCTGATGTAGAAATATTCAATGGTGACTCTTATATCTATGCCAGATTATAGATTACAATGGTAAGATGAATACCAGACAAAATAATGCTCTGCACTGGTGGGAAATACTGGATTCAAAAGGTGGAAATTGAAGAAGAAATTTTTTTCTGCCTACAATGCCACAGCAGGTCACACTCGGTGGACAATTGCTAGTGAAAGGTCAAAACCAAGAATATTTGGCATCTGAAGCCTCAAGTCTCCTCGGAGGATTATGCACCTGCGGTACTTTCTCCAATTGGCTACAATGATCTAGCATTAGTGCCTTATTCGGGCCCCAAATTGATGGCAAAAACTTGTGTGCCCCCCATAGAAATGTCTCAACCTAGGGCAAAGCAACCTGCCATGGTACCCAACCCTGATGGGGTGGGGTACACTGTGGTTGATACCCTAGACCTGATCAACTGGGAAGTGGTGGATTCAGATTTAGAAGTATCACTTGGGCAAGTGGATCCGACATTGGACATGGATGAACTAGACATAATAGATCCCCGCTGCATTTGGCAATCGGTTGCTCAACTACTGGGGATGAAAAAAAAGGGTAGAGGATGCAAAACATACAAATAGAAATGAGAGGAACAAGCTAGAGAGAAAGGCCTGCCAAGCGTGGAAAAATTATTTTCATCTAAGGGAGTAGGGGCCTCCCTTGGACAGCCATGAAAATCCTAACATGGAACGTAAGGGGTCTTACGGCCCCTGACAAGCGGCGCTTGGTCAAGCTTCACTTGGATAGGTTGAAAGTGAACATAATATTGTTGCAAGAAACAAAAATAAATGTTGAGGAAGGTATGAAGTTCATGAGTTATTGTAGAAATTGGGATGGTTTTTTCTCTGATGCCTTCGGCTCAATGGGTGGCTTGGGGATTTTGTGGTCTACTGCAATGGTGGACTTCCAAGCAATCGAAAGCAATACAAACTAGATCTTTGGAATGATACATTGTCATTTATGCAAGGTGTCATTTCCGCTATACAATATCTATGGTCTGAAAAAGACTGAAGATAAACTAAAGGTTTGGAAAGGCATAATGGAAAAGGTAGCCCATATTCAGAAGAAGTTGCTTGTGGTTGGTAGTGACTTTAACGCAATCTTAAACCTAGATGAGAAAAGCGGTGGCACACAAAAAGTGTCAAAATCAATGCTCGATTTCAGAGATTTTGTGGAGTCCATACAGGTGGAAGATTGCACCCCCAAGGATGGGATCTACACTTGGACAAATAGGAAAGTTGGATTCACTAACATTATAGAGCGATTGGATCATTTCTTACTCAGCGTGGGGTGGTATAGGGATAATTTTTTGTGCACCTCCAACATCCTTCCAATATCTGTCTTGGATCACTACCCAATGATGCTATCAATAAATCTCAGTCAAAGGCCTTTGAATAGCTACTTCAAGTTCCAATCGATGTGGTGGCATGATGTAAGTCTGTTAGGAAACTTGGAATCTTGGTGGAGGGAACTATATTGGATCAACGAAATGCCGAGTTTCAAGATAGCCAAAAAACTTGGGCACATAAAAAATAAGCTTCGGTGCTGGAACAAATCAAGTTTTGGAAATATCTTTGAAGAAAAATCAAGGGTTGAAACAAAACTGGAGACTCTCAATGAGCAGGTAATTCACAATGGCATGACGACATTTGAATATGCCAAAGAAAAAAAATTAATGGAAAGGAACTCGGAGCTACTTGCAAGAGAAGAACTCTATTGGAAGGACAAATCACATGAGTTATGGCTCAAGGATGGTGTTTCTAACATGAATTTGTTCCATGCTGCCTCAAGGTCAAGGAGATCAAAAAATCATATAACATGTTTGCAGTGCCCAGATGGAGTGGTAGTGAATAACAGAGAAGATCTGGAATCCGAAGCGATTAGAAATTTCTCTGAGTTGCTAAACTCCGGATCTAGGTCTAACGGTAGCCTTGATTCAATACTTGATTGTATCCCATCTATCCTGGCGAGTTTGAAAACAAGATGTTTCTTGAACCCTTTCTCTTTGGAAGAAGTTAAACAAGCAGTTTTCGCTTTGGGCCCAAACAAATCCCCGGGGCTGGATGGTATCCCTGTTCAGTTCTTTCAAAAAGGCTGGTCCTTCATGGCTAATGAGATATGGGAATTTGTGGAGGACTTTAGAAGGAAGAAAAAGTTTGTGAAGGACATCAACAATATTGTCCTGGCCCTACTTTCGAAGAAGCAAGAGTGCACCTCTTTTGTGGACTACTAACCCATATCTTTGTGCAATGCCCTTTACAAAATTTTATCAAAAGCTCTTTCAAATAGTCTAAAAAAGGTGATGGGAACTATCATTTCCTACGAGCAGAATGGATTCACTCCAAGAAGAGAAATAATAGATAGTATAATTATAGCTGCCGAGATGGTACATTCAATAACAAAAGACAAAATGAAGGGGATGATGCTGAAGCTCGACATTAGCAATGCTTACGACCAGGTGGACTGGAGGTTCCTACTGGCTGTCCTACGTCACTTCGGATTTGCGGAAGAATGGGTACAAATGATTCATCATTACATATCAACCACTACATTCTCAATATCTGTTAATGGTTCCATTTGTGGCTTTTTTGGTGCATCTAATGGTCTGAATCAAGGTGACCCTATATCACCTTTCTTGTTTGTCATCATGGTCGAGGCAATGGGAAGACTCTTCGGCAAACTCCGAGAATCAAAAATATGGAAAGGAATTTTACAGTGGCGAATGGATTAGATCCAGTAACTCATGTATAGTTTGCAGATGACACCTTACTATTTGGTGAGGCCACATTAAAGGAGGCGGAAGTTATAAAAGAGGATCTTGAAAAATACATTGTGGCTTCAGGCCAATTTCTTAATAAAGACAAATCGTAAATCATATTCTTCAATACCAAGATGGCAACTTAGAAAAAGATTGCTCAAGTTCTTGGATTCTCTATCACCGACCTACCGGTGAGACATCTTGGGGTACCTCTTTTATAGTATCATGTAAGGCTAGCCTATGGGAGGACCTAATGGAGCAGTGTCGATCGAAATCTGTGGCTTGGAATCTCAAATGGCTCTCCCTTGCTGGTAGAATTCAGTTGATCAAATCTATCCTCTTTGTTCTCCCAATTTATGCAATATCTTGCTTTAAACTTCCCCATCAAGTATTGTCAAGTCTGGAAGGTTTCTTTAAATGATTTTTGTGGGAGGGAGTGAAGGATAGCAAAATAATACCACTACTTAGTTGGGAGATGACCTGCCTCTAGAAGGAGGATGGGAGCATGGGTTTAAGAAATTTGGAATTTGTAAATCGTGCTCTTGGGGCTAAACTTTGCTGGAAGATGGCAAAAGAACCTGAAAGAATGTGGTGTCGTCTACTTCAGAAGAAATACCTGGATAACAATGACCCCAAAAAAATCCTGACTATGGAAAATTCTCATGGTGGCTCATCGATTTGGAAGTTCTTATGGGAAAGCAGGGACATAATTACAGAACACATTTCATGGAAAATTGGCAACGGCAGGAAGGCATACTTTTGGTTCGACTCATGGGAAGGAAAAATTCCCTTGGTGGCTGAGGTGGGTGGCATGGAATGGAAAATTAGTGTGATCTCCAGACATGGTTGGAGGGTGGCGGACTATGTCAGCCAAAATCCAAACGACAACCTCAACTGGATCTCACTTGACAATGGTATTGTCCCTCCAGAAGTTGTTCAAAGGATAATGAAAGCGTTGATGAAAAGGAGGGTTTGGATCACGCCCTCGGAAGATGAAATAATTTGGTGTGGAGCAAGATCCAACAGTTATTCGGTAAAAATGGGATACAAGATTCAACAAGTACAATATTTGAATGGGTCATGGCCATATCTACTCTGTTGGAGTTCCAAAATTTTACCCAAGGTCAGAGCATTCCTCTGGACGGCCATTCATAAAAGGATTTTAATTGGGGATCAGCTCTCCACATATGGAATAAAGGGCTCGTCAGTCTATGTACTATGTTGGGCCGATGGTGAATCCGCCAACCACCTGCTACTTTCATGCCCCTTTGCAACCAAATGCTAGGAGTGGTTAATGACTTCACTGGGTTGGCAAGCCCCCTACCAATTGGATCTATATGACTTTCTCATGGGATGGCCGAGTAAACATAGGAGAGATGTGTGGAAAGATGTTTGGCTCTCCGCCCCGTCCATGGTGGTCTAGAACATTTGGAAAGAATGCAACAGGCATTTATTCTGTGAGAATTCCATGATTGTCAATGAGGTCATAAATCGAATAGAGCAGGGAATTTGTGAACTAGCAAAAGCTAAGTGTCTCGTGAACAAAAAAATGGTCTTCTCCAACTAGGACAACGGCCTTAAAAAAGTGTGGAGAGCCTTGACTCCTCCTCGATTTGACCAAGGTAGGCAAGAGAATCCGTTTTCAAATGCAATATGGAGGCTCCCCAAACCTAGAAGGCACAAGCTAAATTTCGATGGGGCTACCAAAGGCAACCTTGGAATGGCAGGCTTGGGAAGCTTGATAAGAAATGAAAATGGAAAATGTGTGGGGGCAGTGGTGTGTAGGTTGGGCTTCGCCACCAACAATGAAGCTGAATTTGAAGCATTGGCAATGGGGTTAGAACTGTGTATCAACTAAAAAATCCTCAATGTCGATATCGAAGGTGATTCTATGATATGTGTGAATGCAGTTGCAAAAAATAAGCAACCAATTGGAAACTACAAAGATGGATCCAAATCATCTTGAATTTTTTGAGTAAACTAGAGTCATACACGATATGCCACATTTACAGGGAAGCCAATCCCATTTCTGATGCGCTAGCCAACGTGGGAATCAGACTGGTGCCTAAGGAAAAAATTTACTTGCCTGTCGACTTACCTTCTGAGGTACTTACCATTGTCTGGGAAGAATCAAATCTGGGGCTGGGCTTGGGTGGAAGTAGTTGAAGTTGTTGTCATATCACAGCCACTCAAGAGGTCTACTTTTCAGAAATAAAGTGATTGCATATATCCTCATTGGGCTCGGATTGATTCTGGAGGCTGCCAATAATTTTCATGGTGGAAGTTATGTGGTCGAACGAATTGGTTTGTTTGTTGATGGTGTCGGGTATCTTTTACCCATGGGGCCTTTTTTTGGCTACAATGATCTCAATATTTTTTGTTTTTCTAATCAATATAGGGAGCTACCCCCTGTGGTAGTACTTATCAATTAAAAATAATAATAATAATAATAATCAATGTTATTTGGCTAATTCATCCTCTTTCCTACTAATTATTCATCCTATTTAATTGGATAATATAAATTATTTTAATTGAACCCCTTAAGCCTTCTCATTTGATTAAATAACTCTAATTAGTTAATTAAATGTTATTATCCCCCTTTAATCAAATAAGTTAATTATTTAATTAAAATCCCTAATTTCCTCCATCTTGCAAAATTAAGTAATTTCTTAAATTACTTAATTGGATAACTTCTCTCACCCTCCCACTCGTAAGGGAATATTCCCATAGAATATTCATCCATTTGCAGTCCTTCAAAATGGGAATGTCTTGTAACAACTTCCTAATTTTTAGGAAGTGTGCTTCTTCAAATCAATGAGAGCCATTGATTGAAATCCTTGATCCTTGTCAACTTGAATTCTCATCCATTTATGGGTGTAACATAGGAAAAATACTAGAAAGTAATTGGTTAAATCATATAAAAATAAAAATAACCTACATTAAACAACAAAGCACAAAGGAAATAAACAAAATGATAATTGAAACACTCTCACAGAATATCTATACACTCCTTCGAATTATCTCTATTTTCCTTCTCCATTTTGTCGTGATAGTACTCTTACCCCCAGATTTTCAGTATGTGTGCAAGTATAGCCTTGATGTATGTGATTATAGCAAAATATCAAAGATTAACAAGTTGCTTCCAAAATTATATCGATTTCAGGAGGAGTTGAAATGATGAAAGCCAGGTCAATTTATAGAAAACAGGTTTTCGAACAATCGGCTCAGATTCGAAAGAGAGATCAACGATCGAGATTGATGAATGTCATGCGATATGAGATTTGTGTTAGTTAGAACGTGAGTGAGAAAAAGTCTGCAAGATGAAGATTAAATTAAATAATAATTTAATCTAATGTTGAGACTATTCAAAAATTGAAAGAATAAGAGATCAAGATTAAATAAATGATTTAATCTCTAGTTGAAATCATTCAAAAATTAGAAGAATAAGATTTTGAATGAAAAGGATAAAGATAGAATTTGGACAATGATCTGTTCGAATGCATACATGAATTAATTAATTAATTAATGATATTTAGTTAATAAATATGTTCATGCATAAGAGTCTTAACTAGATAATTGACTGGTTATGACAGAGAGTCTCTTCACAGAGATGATCAAATGTTGAATCAGGAGATAACTGATTGATTCAAATAGATCTCAAGTTGAGTGAGAATGAATACTTAGATAAATCAAACAATTATCTAAATATAGAGGAATGTGTTAAAAAATAGAGTTTTATGAATTAAATGATTTATTTAATTCAAAATTTAAGGATTAATTAAATAAATAAGATTTATTTAATTGAGTGATGAAAAGGTTAAATGAATAATTAAATAATTTGAGCATTTATTTAATTATAGTTGAAAACATGATAAAGATAAATTAAATAAGAATTTATTTAATTTAAGGAGGGTAAAGTTAATTAATGACATAATTAAATAAAGAACATTTATTTAATTAATCAGGATAGAATAAAGACCATGTGAATTAATTAAATAATTAAGATTATTTAATTAATAGATGAATAAATGTTGAAGAAAATTAATTAAATAATTAAAATTTATTTAATTAATAGATGAGAAAGGACTTTAGAAAGTAATTAAATAATTAACATTATTTAATTAATGACAATGAAAATACGAATTATGAAGAAATTGAAGTCGCAAGCTTAGACCAAATTTCAGTGGCTACATTTGCCCCTCTTTGATACAATGTCATTTCGGCGTTCTGTCAAATAAAATCAATCAAAAAAATGCCCCAGTCGTGCCCCAGTGTAAAATAGGTGAAGGTATGCCCCCTCGAGAAAATTAACGAATTTAAAAAAAAAATCCAAAAAATTTGGAAATAGTCCTGATAAGTCAATTTGATAGCTAGAAACGTAGTGGAGCTGATGGAAATGAATTTTGAGGTGTTAGGTACATGTATGGGTTGATTGAAGATGGAATTTTACGTGGCCAATAGACAAGGTTAGAGGAAATGCCACCCTAAACCCTAGGTATAAATAGAAATGGGGTGAAAATCCAATTCATTTTCACCCTCCAAGTTTAGAAATTTGAGATTTTTGCTTTGGACTCTGAGTGAAGATGTCACCCATTCCCTATACCAAGCATTGTAGATATTGGATCTGAACCTTCAGATGCCCTGCAGACGCGAGACCCCCGATACGTACCTTCAAACCAACTTTTTAAATTTTGTTTTTCACACATTTTTAGGCATGTAAAGTTAATTTTTCAGATGCGTTGCTTCTCAATCAACGCATATGCGTTCGTACACGATGCATGTGCTCACAAAATGATGCATGTGCAAAAACACGTCTAAGTCATGTGTAGGTCAATTAGGAAATCAATGCATTTGAAAATATATGCATCACATTTGTAGTTATACATCACAATTGATTTTGTCATTGTCGCATATAGCTTAGTGAAATGCATTTGTTTAATTGCAATGCATTTGCATGATAGATAGGTTAGTGAAGTGCACCACAATTGCAATTTGTTTCATGCATTTTTCTGATATGGTCTTGCTTTGATTTTGTGACGCATTTGATTTAGTGCCACATATATGCATGTTTATACGATGCATGTGTGATTCTACATCACATTTGTAAATTATAATGACGTATTTGAGATAGTGCACCACATGTGATGTTGAAGTGACACATCTAACTGTCAAAATTTTGAAAAAAATTTGTGATGGAAAGATGAATGATATATTGTCTCACACATAATATTTGATGTTCTTGCAGGTTGTATTAGATCTGATTTACACCTAAGAGTCATGACCAATGACATACAATCTTAGAGATGGTTTATAGAGCGTCGAGACTTGCCTGATTTAGAGATTAGGGTTGCATCATGTTTGTACTATGCCCACCATTCAGGTGAACAAAGGTATGCTTACTGTGCTTTGTGAGAGATGGAATTCAAAGACCTCCTCATTTCATTTGCGTACTGGAGAGGTAACTATCACATTAGAGGATGTATATAGGATATTGAGATTGCCTATTAGAGGGGAGAGGGTGATGTATGATACATAGAGGGGTTATAGCAATATTACCAAGTTTTATTCATATGATGATATTAGGTGGCTAGGTATAGAGCATTATGAGATTAGATGGCAAGTTCTGTTGGATAGATATGAGAGGATAGCTTGCCTACTTTGTACATTGATTGTTGGTATAGTTCTTCCTGACTGTCAAGGTCATGGATTTCCTGTTGGGTGGGGGAGATGTTAGTCGGTATGTTAGAGAGAGAGGTTGTCTATGCATGGGGGCCATGCTATACTTCCATCTTCATGATATTTCATATAGAGACGCACAGTCAATAAGTTGTGGAACTACCCTTCTCATGGTTTGGGCGTAGGAACACATCATTGTGTTCCATCCCCTAGTTACTGTTGATTGGGATTCTAGATCCCCTTATGTTTTTCATTATGTAGGAAACATTACATAGAGCCATGCTGGTGATACTGGGTATTGGAAGCATGCACTTGATACTCTTGTTCAATTTACTTGGAGACCATACATGGATTGTGGTCGATGGTCAGATGAGGACATGAACTTTCCATTTTGCTGACAGACACAATATTTGATTGGGAGGACAGTCTCAAGTGTACATATTATTGAGAGGTACCTTCCAGATCATGTTTTGAGATAGTTTAGAGAGGTTCGGGATGAGCCTCGAGGGCGAGCATATTTTGCTCGGTCTTCTAGAGAGGTTCCATTATGGGGGCCTATGATACCTGTGGCGACAACAAAGGCAGACATTCTGGCGTTACAACCGATGTAGTGGGGATGGATGGGTGGTGTGGCAGATCCCAAGACCATAGTAGCATATGATACCTGGTGGGCAGAGAACCATCCTATTCCCTACATAGATCTAGACCAGCTGACACCAATGGAGAGAGGGGGTACAAGGCCTAGAGGTCAGTGTGGAGGTAGGGGTGGAGGCAGGGGTGGTAGAGGAGGCAAAGATGATGGCAGGGGTGGAGGTAGGGGAGGTGATCGATGAG
Organism: Sequoiadendron giganteum; assembly: GCA_007115665.2. NCBI lineage: Eukaryota > Viridiplantae > Streptophyta > Pinopsida > Cupressales > Cupressaceae > Sequoiadendron > Sequoiadendron giganteum. The sequence goes on from CM021107.1 coordinate 340,899,716, forward strand.
GTCAACAGAGAGGAGAGGTGGTTGAGTAGGTGGAATATCACCTGTCTTTGAGGCAAAGGTTGACGGTGAGGATTTACCTATGTTGGACCTTGGCGGTGGTGGAGAGTCTTATATTGGAGGAGAGCATGCTGTCGAGGAGGTAGGAGTTGAGGAGCATGTAGAGGAGGAGGCCAGTC